>JAHLSL010000061.1:0-10858 GCA_025920805.1 Petroica traversi
ATATATATATATATATATGTATTTTTTAGAAGGTCAAAACATAATGCCTGGGACAATATTTTCAATAAAAACAATTTAAAAATTAATAATCATTCTAAGGTATTTTATTTTTGAAAGCAAGTTGAAACAGGTCTATAATTTGGCTTGATAGGAAATCCCATAATTTTATATAAACTCAAGAATTCTACTAAGTTGTAGAATTGAATGCTGCAAATTTTCTTATAGTTGAAAGAGTATTCTTCTTAGCTTCATGTGTCAAATGTTGTTAAGAATGTTGTATGCCTTCTAAACCTCTTCTCACTTTCAAAAGGTGGCTATGTTCATTTGATTAAATATTCCCTATGCAAGGTATGCACATGACTTTGGCATGCTCACTGAGAAAAGATGCTGTGTTAATGGGATATTTAATATTGTTCTAAGCAATAGATGTAGACTGCTGGGAAAAAGAAAAAAAAACAACACAGCTTCATTTAAGTAATGATTGATGGCAGCACATCATGATACAATAGCCAATTTCCTGACTGGTAAAAGCAAATCAATGAGTAGTTTTAGATATTATACTTCAAAATAAGGAGATATTTAAGGTTTCACCTTAGTCAGGAAGTTCAAACAAGATTCCTACTGATGTTACATACAGTTTTTGTGGAAGTGTCATAGCAATGGCCCTCATAAGAAAGAAGTTATTGGAGAAATTAATATCAACAGGAATCCCACCCTCTGTGCTCATTAACTAGTTTTATCTGGATAATTGATAGAGCTTCTGTAGATGACAAAATACATGTTTAATTAAAAGACTCCCCTGGAACTTTAGTTGTATTTAAGAAAATACTGATGCGTTCCTCTTTGAGAGAATATAAAATTTCTACAAGAACTTCATCTCTCCTAGAGTGCATCTACCTGTGGGGGTAGGATAAATGCGTTTTCCTTATTTTGGTATTAACTCTTCCTTCTTCTAGTGGTGCATGTTTGAATTTATTCTCAAATACCTAAGAAACTGCCCAGTTGTGCAGACTGCTCTTCCTCAGTCATGTAATTCATTTGTGGGACAAGAGGCTAGGTGGTACAATTTGTGGTTTAATTCCTTACTACACACTGTAGTCTCTGAGTCTTGGCTAGAAGACAGATCTGAAAAGAAAAATCTGTTGTCCTTTTATTTGTGGTTTCATTTGAGGGTTTTAAAGATGACTTATAGGCTTTCTTTTTATTATTATTACTGTTTTAGGGTGATTAATAACTTTCCTCCAAACAACAAAAACACTTGATTCCAGACTCTGATAGAATTAATTCCATTTTATTTCTCTTCCAGACCAAGTTACTAGTAAGTCATTCTTTCAGCTGAGTTGAGTTTAGCCTTACTTTCCCCCAGAAAGTATCTTTGATAAAGAGCTCTTTGTGTTTCAGCCTTGAGAAATGAATCATAAAGCATCTTAATTAGGTATAGGATAAATTTCCAAGAAAACTCTAGGATCTGTTACTAGAAAAATTTCTGAGCAAACAACTAAGATTAACTAAAGTTGAAAGTACTGTCTGTGGCTTAAAACCTAATACAAAATGACTGTATGATTAACTGGCAAAGCAGATGTCTCAGGTGAGTAATGGAATAAACCATGTACCAGCTGACAAACAAAATGACTGTACTGTGTGGATAAACTGACACATATACAGAGTTCTAATCCATGCCTGCTGGTTTAACTGACTAATGATAAAGTGTAACTCTAAATGTAAACAGAGCCCAGGTAAATCTAATCTGAGCTAGTGGCACTCAGGAAGCCAGTGCTTCAGCTGCTCTGAAAGTTTGTGCCAGGAAGAATGCAACTCATGCAGTGAATATGAAGATTAGGAAAGGCTTGAAAGGCAATCAGATCACTGGTGGTAACAAGTTAAATATCATCACCCCTACTAAATTTCGACACAGATTACCCCTGGCAAAAAGAAAGGAGAGCTGTGGCCAAGAGTAAAAAGCAACAGGATCTATAACTAGGCTTCAGTAGAGTACTATCTCCACAGCTTAGTGTTTACCTTAACAATGGAGTCACACTTATTCTTTTTCAAAATAAATATTTTACATGTATATAAGAGATCTTTACCAGTAACAATTGGAAATTTCATATACAACTTCAGAACAGTATCTTTGATTTAATGAGAAGTCAGTATTTCCAGTTGTTTGTTAATATCTGCCTGTCATTTGCATAAACAGGTGGAGTTGATGAATATGCAATGTGAGACTGAAGCTGCCCATTTCTCCTCAATATGGCTTCCTGCTGCCCCATCCACCTGCTTTGTATTTATTTCCAGGATGCAGGATTTTTCACCATTTGCTCAAGTGCTTTCTAAGGGGAGACTCCATCCTGGCCACAATTTGTTTCCCAGAGAAAACATAATATGGATCCCCAAGCACACTACACCATTCTGTATTATTATAATTGTTATTAATATAAAGTATTCCCCAACTGCACAGAGTAGCATAAAGTAGAAGCACGCTAATAAATACCATCAGTTAAAGTGTCACAAAAAGAATGTGTTTTTTCATTATAGAAAAATCTAAACTGAAACAGCTTTGCCTAAAGGCTGGAGAGTGTAACCCTTTTGCTGTCAGATTCTTTGCTAGTTGAGCAGGTCCTTTCAAAACATGAAAGCTTCATGGATGAGTAAAATGGGACTATGTTGCTGAATTAATTTTGAATCAACCTGAATGAAGGTTGTACAATGTGGCCCAAAAATTGCATGATGGAAAAAGAGATAAAAGATAACTCCATAATGCTTGGCTAAAATGAAACAATTTTAATTTCTAGTACCAAACAAAATAATATTTGGATTCCCAAGGTTACTGATTTCCTAAAATAGACCTATTAGTCTTGCAAATCATCAGGACTTAGTATGGTGAATGCTAGAGCTGATCCTTGAAAACCTCCAGCAGTAGGCATTCTTGAACACCCCCAAGGATGGATGTCCTAAAACAACATCAACATTTTAAAAGAAGTCCAGACTATTACAGACAGGTTAGACTGAGGGAGCAGAATTAAAATATAAGGAAAAAAAGAAATCAAATAAAAGCTTTCTACATGAGAGATTGAGTGGAATCGAGTTCACTCTCAGAAAGTTTGTGGAGGACACTAAGCTGGGTGGTGCATTTGATTCTCTATACAAGAAAAAAATGAGGCACAATGCAATTGCTCGCTGATGCCAGACCCGCCTTCTTGAACCCAGATCAGCCCCCTCTTCTGGGCGACTGCCTCCAGTTTGTACACTGGGCATGACATTCTATGCAGTGCAACATCCCTTTGGTCACTTTGGGTTACCTGTCCCAGCTGTGCTCCCACCCAGTTTCTTTTGTTCTCTGCTCTTGGTAGTGCATGAGAAAAGGACAAAAAACCAAAACCTACTTGACTTAGGATAAACACAACTTATCAAAAACCCCAAATACCAGTGTGTAATCAACTCCATTCTCATTCTGAATCCAAAACACAGCACTGTTAACAGCTGCTGAGAAGAAAGTAATTCTACCCTGGCTGGAGCCAGGACACACCGGAATAGAAGTTTCCCAGAGAAGTTGTAGCTGCCCTACCTCTGGAACTGTAAAGGTGGATGAGGCTTTGATCAACCTTCTCTGGTGGAGATGTCCCTGCCCATGGCAAGAGTTTGTAACTATATGATCTTTAAGGTCCCTTCCAGCTCAAAGTGTTTCCATGATTCCTTGATTCTATGATAGTGAAAAACTTTCAGGATATTTCAGTCTTCAGTAAATGCTCCATAAATGCTCATTTCAGCTGACATCATATCACTGCAATACATTATTGCTTTGACATCAGTTGATCTTGGTATGCTTTCTACACACTCTAAGAGGATAGAAATGCTACATATATACAAGCAGTATGCTGTAAAAGCTGTTCAAAAGCTGTTTAGGCTTATGTAGTTAGAAGTTGTTCCTAAGTGTATAAACATACTTTATATGGGATACAAATCTTGGAACAAGGACCTAGGAGCATGGAGATCCACAACCAAGTACTGAAACATTTTGATCACTGTTAGTTCTCTTACCTTTTCCTGTCTCTGTGGCTTTTGAAGTCGAGGCTGCAAAATGTCCCAACTTACTAGCAGACAAGGACCACATTTTTAGCTAAAGAATTAATCTGTTTGGTGGTTTGGGGACTCTCATTATGTCTACTGGCTCCAAGAGGTTATAAATTATTTAGAACTAATTTCCTACCTTTCAATAACAAACAAAGCTTGGGAAGCTAGCCAGTTACTGCTAAAGTCAGTACTTTGATAGTTAATGGATAAGCATCTTTTGAAGTTTTCTTCTTTATATTTTGCAGTTTGATGCTTAGGTCCTGTCTAGAGCTCAATTTGTCTCCACAAAATGAAGAAAATTCTAAGGGAAATAACTCACTTTTGCAAAATGTAGACAAGAAACCAAATCTGAAGATCGATAGCCTACAAATACAACTGTATTCTTTTTCTATTTAGTTGTTCTGAAGACGTCAGCGTACTGATGTGTGCATCAGTTGTGAAGGCCTTGTGTGGTCCGGCTGCTCAGAGCTGCGACAATCCGAAAGCATCTCTGCAGCTGAGGGCAGCAGGGCACACTCTCACAGCACACTTTGTGACACACCCACATCAGCAGGGAGGAGAGAGGGGTCTTTGTATCGATTCCAGGAGCCAGGTTTATTGGGCAGCCAGGAAGGTCGAGAGGCAAAGAGCGTGAAAAGGGAAGCTCTTAAATACTGCAGGGGGGAGGGGTTTGCAACAGCCAATGGGGAAAGGGATTTGGGGCAGTACAATGAAGATGGACAGGTTGGGGAACCAACAAGATGGACAAGGGGAGGGACAAAAGGGAAGGGGCCAATCAAGAGTGGAACTGGGGAGAACATTCTGGAAAAGTCACATATAAGGGCAAAAGGGGTGGGAAGGCCAAAGCGCCAACCAGGATAGTGGAATTAGCATAAAACGTAGATAAAGCCTCGGGGAGCCTTGGTGGAAGAACGGCGGGTCTCCCTGGGATGGGTGGGAAGGATAACACAGCCCTAGGGGCTGTGTCATCAGGAGACCCTCTCGGAATCCTGGTCGCCAGACCTCCACAAAGCTTAGCCGGCTTTTGGGTGATACCTGGACACACTGTCTCTAGGGGCTGGATAAGGAATGTACTCAAACTTTGCCGCTGCTACTAGACTCTGTTTGGAGCTGATGTAGTTTTGCCACCCATTGGCAAAAATATTCCAGCTTCGGAGCTAAAACTCCATAAAGAATAAAAAATAGCAGATGGAGTCATGTCATTTGCACTGAATACTGCAGGAAAGGCAGCCAGGTCACAGCAGATCGGGGTAGAAAATCCTTTTTTGTCACTAAGCAGAAGAAGAAAAAACGAAATCACAAATAGAAATGGATTAATTTCTGATGGACTAGCTATTAAATGTAGCATGGAAATTGGACTCTCCCAGAAGTTTGCAGAATTTAACTTCACAAAAATACATGCAGCGGTGAATTATTACTTTAAACTCATAACCCAAGGCTACAATGCAGGGATATAGAAGGTAGAAATTAATTAATCAGCAATCTAAGCTGAGAGCAATATTCTCTTCTAGATGCCTGGTGAATAGAAGTAAGGACACCAAAAGGACTTACATAAATTACAGGTCACTGGAGATAACAGCACTCAAATATGGGAAGGTCTCAATGTTAAATGCAGAAGTGGTGTAACAAGATAAATAACAAGTGTTTAATGATGGCAGGAAAACAATAATAACCTACAATCAGATGGATAATAAATTATGGACAGATGGTAGTTGGAATCTTCAAATATTTCACTGTCCCATCTGCCTTCATCCATTGTTCTAATTTTAAATTTGAATCCAAAAATTAAGCTTTTATTACTTCTTTTTGTTTGTTTTTTTTTAATTGGGTTTTTTTTGTTGTTTTGTTGTGGTTTTTTTTTTGTCGTAAATACATTATTAGCATCATTTTGTGTGGCTCTATTTCATAGTTTTCTATAACATATCACCAACAGCCCTTCATATTGTGAATTTTTATGACTGGAAAAAACAGGGTAATTTTGGTTTTCTATATTTTTGTTTTATAAAATTTTGTGAAACAAAACTTCCTAGATAAAGAGCATTTTTGTTGCAGAAAACATATTAGAAATATTTCCTCAGTCAAGCAGTAGTATGACTTTGAAAGTAAAGTGGATTTTCCTGTCCAAATATATTGTACAAATATAGCAGGTACCTTGACAAACAAATACGTTCAAGGGCGAAGTATATATATATATATATGCACAGTCGTTTAGAGATGCCGTGAAAATTACCAAAAAATGTTTAACTTCATGGGTCCAGAATGTAGAATATGAATTTTTATGAATTTTTATTTAAAGGATAATTTCTTCCTCAAAATAAACAATGTGAAAGTTGTGTTTTTGACGTTTTTTCTATGCTTTCATATGTATCATTCTCAGTTTGAGGATGTTGATTCTTAATCTGGCCCTACATAAAAAGGAAAGGAAAAAAATAAGCAAGGCCACTTTCTAGGAGTTTTTACAAGGGGAAAAAATAATAGGAGAGGGCACTTTCTTGTAACACCACTCTCCTTAGCAGGCAGGAGGGTAAGGAAAGAAAGAGAGAACTTCAACTCATTTGAAGCAGGCTGTCCATCAAAGTCTCTTGCAGTTCCTTAGACACAACCATTTATTACCACCATCCTACTAGAGGAGAAAAGGGCTTTTACAAGCAACTTAATGAGCTTAATTCTGAAATCTGACAGAGCTTAGCCTCAGGTAGCTGAGCTCTGAATGGTCTTAAATTTAACTGCTTTACAAAATTCTATCTTTTTGTAAAGTGTGTGTGAATTGGGAAAGGGAATTGCGAGGACATCTGTTTTGTTTCTGTAGTATTCAAGGATAATAGGTAAAGTTACAGGTCAGTTTTCTTTGATTTATACACTTATGCCAAACTAATATGCTAATATCTTATTTAAATCAAGGCACATGGATTTACATACTGTACTGCTCTATATCCCATTGAGATCTTCACTACCTCAATGTTCTGTGTTCTCCTTGTACTTCAGTTTCAAGGGCTTTTTAAGCTCTGGAAGAATTTATTATGTGCTTTCCAGACAGAAAGGGAAAAAAAAGCAGTCTATTATAAAACATTTAAAAGAATTATTAACCTTTCACATGTGGAACACAAGATAAAATCTATGGTATTGATATGCCAAAGAAATTTTGGGAGATGAACTAAATTTTGGATTAGAGAGATTTAACTATGTATTAATGGATTATGTGTATGAATGGATTTCTAATAAATTAGCACAAATGCATTAAGCAGTACAAAATAACCAGGAAGTGGGGGACATCTGTGGCAGCTTTTCCCCAATTTTTTTGCTTTTTTTTGGGAAAGAAAAAGTGTTTCAGACTTTGAACAATGAATGTTAGGTAGGATCATATGGTAGGGAACAATATTTTGAAGTGGTATTTGAATTTGTAAGATTTTTGTAGAAGAGTATTTATTTGGTGAAATTAGCATTGCCTCTGTGTCCCAGATCATTCAGACCAATGACACTTTTTACATCTAAGCTCTGAGAATCAATCAATCCACAGAATAAGGAAATAGATGATTAAGGAAAGTAATTAAGGGTCTAAAAAAAACCTGAAGCCTCCAAAAAACAACCAAAAAACAACCCACAAAAACACCCGAAAACCAAAACCCCAAAAAAACCCCACCATATATTCTTTTAGGAGCAGTCTGAAAGAAATGCAGTTATCTTTCCATATATTTTTATCCACAGTTCAAAAGTTGTAACTCTAGAAAATTAAAACCTCAGGGAAAAAGAAGTCTGTTTGCAAGGAAAGAGTTTCCACAAACATAAAAGGACCTCGATTCCAGAAGATAAGAGGACTTGGGGAGAATTACAGACCATTCAAAATTCAAAGCACTAAGGATGTAGAAACTGGTAAATGAAAAATATTTATAAAACCCAGTGAAGAGATGTTAGGGAGACTTTTTTGGAGGACTTCTAATGAGCCTGATAATGATAGAGGTGAGCTTATTTTGAAGGCAATAGTTGAATTTTGTATGCTGTTCTGAATAATGAAAGATAAAAAATTAATTTAGGATTGGATCAGAAATGGACTGAAAGTGGCTATTAGAAGAAATTTGGTATAAGATGGACAATCAGTATTTTACCTGAAATAAATAAAATTAAACCATTTTTTCTGCAGCTCACAAATTTCAGAATCTGATTAATTTATTTATTTTTGTTGAGTATTTAGTTATCTTGTGATTATTTTCAAGATGTAAGTATATGGAGATAATAATTTTTCAGAATTTCCAAATATCTGTAGCTTTCTCTGAAACTGTAATACATGTCCCTTCCCATAACAAATATGCATACAAGAATTTTTTTCTAAATACCTCATTTAACCTTTTTGCGTTATTTATACAGAATTAGATATAACAATGAGAAGAGGTGGCAATCTTATGCTGCAATTTCTATTCTGTCTTCATGCCGACATTTTATTCAATGAAAACTACAATAGTTTTCTGAGATCCAGCCCATCTTTTCTCAGAGCGAATCCTTCTAGGAACAAATATGGTCATGTCCTGAAACCTGTGCAGCAGGTCACAGAATTTGACACATGCCATAGATAAGATTGTGCAGCTTGAGTTACTTTCAATATTGCATGTTTCAAATGTAAGTGCTGACTTCATGCTCTGGGTGTTTGGATTCGCATTCTGCACTTTAATTTCTTTTACCTGTTTCCTTGCTGTATATGGAAGCTGACTTGTGTGCATTCTAGTTAATCATATTCACTTAATAACCCTAATTCAGTTTATTTTATCATAAGCAGTGCTATTTTGGTATATTGCTCTTTTTCCCACCCTTCTCTCTCAGTGATGTAGTTCTGCTCTCCGTCTTTTGTCTTTCAGAATATGAGTTAGGATTTAACAGAAGGAGTCAGTCTCTCTCATTATCACCTTATTTAATGTAGAACTCTTAAAATGTAATAATGTTGTTCTTATTTATATGAAGAACATTTTCTTGAAATATTGTCCCATTTTTACCATAGTTCTAATTTTTTTTAATGATGTCAAAATTCCATTCACTACTTCACGACCAACATTTCTATTTTGTCACTGGATCTTCTGCTGAGGGAAGACTGTTGTCCATCCTTTTGCAAGTGAGAAAAATATTCTAAATTATATTTTGGAATATCTTCTTATTTAACTTGTAAACTAGACTCCTCTTTGCGTGGATGGAGTTGAAGTAAGTTTTGTTTTAACTCAATGTTTTATGTCAGGAGGGCAAAATTAAAATATCTTTAACATTTATTTTTCTGGTTTTTATTCCTTTTAAACAAACTTTGCATATAGCAACCTTTGTCTTTTTTTGGGATTGGGATTATTTTTAATATACTTACCCCCAATTATTTAGATTAACTTCTGTTCTTTTCATATAAGGCTGCTAGACAGTAATAACAATTGTACACCGTATGTTCTGATATTTTTGTAATGCTACTCCTCATATGAACTGGTGAACCAGTTCCTTGAAGTCTGAAATGATATGTTGCAAATGCAATTCATCTTTTCTCATTTCACCTTCTGCAACATTGTGACAAAAAGACTTGATCTTTTGGGCCTGTGGGAACAGGCAGACGTAATAGCATTTTAGCAGGATTTATACACTTTTTTCGTCCATTATTCTAGAAATTGAACATGTATGAGAAATCATTTCATTGACTAATACCATGTATTTTATTTTCAGTCCCTTTTATGTTTAAAATAGAGTCTGATACATAATATTTTTGTTCTAGTCCTAGAAATTAATTTTTTTCAAATTTGTCTTCTGGGCTTTAATTTATGCCTAAAATAGTAATTGATCCTCATTCTTTATGTTAAAGTAAATAGATTTATTTTACTTTTTTGACATATTAGTGTTAAATTTTATTGATTTTTAAAAGAGAGGTTCCCTTATTCTTTACAGACTTTGGTGGATAATAATTGGGCTAGTTTTTAGGATCCAAATGTGGACTGCAGTGCATTGCTGCATGCATGATATATCTGAACTAACCCATACCATGTCTTTCTTGTTTCTAATAAAAATCTTTCAAATGCAATCAAAATGTGAATAGGAATAAAGATGCTCATATAATGTGATCGCCATAATTTAAAATAAACTTTTCCTTCTAATTTATTAGCTAAGAGGTCGTCAAGATAATAAAGTTGTGCAAGTCAAGATGATTTTTGTGCAATGCACAGCTAAGATTCCAGATTCTTGGTCACACAATATGATGGAAAGTTAATGCATGAACGGGATTATTAAGAGCTGAAATGCAGATATAATTTTCAGGTAAGGCTATAAATGGAGAAGTAGGCCTACTGGAGGAAATAGCACTTCATCCTGACCTGTTCTTAAACTTTTTCTCTCTTTAGTGTCAGTGGTCACAGTCAGATAGGAGACTGTGTTAAATGGATACCTTGGCAGATGATTGTTCTCCTCATTAATTTTGCAGACAAGATAATGGTCTAGGCAAGGAGTTAGTCACTGATGCCATGAGACAATGCCATGGACTGGGAATTGGTGCAGTGGTAGCTGGATGTTCCACTGTCTCATGAGTTCTTCCCTGTGGTCAGGGAAGCCATTCACCCTGCTCCCAATCCCATCCTCTGGATAGCAGGAGCAGTTTTTACTTGTGTGCTATGGTCAGAACAGCAGGTTTGGTGTCTTGTCTTGCGCCAAGTGTGGTGCTAAACACAATACGTAATGCCCTTTTCAGCTTGGTGTGGTGCTAAACACAAGATGTAATGCCCTTTGCAGCTTGGTGTGGTGCTAAACACAAGATGTAATGCCCTTTGCAGCTTGGTGTGGT
>JAHLSL010000061.1:10868-100219 GCA_025920805.1 Petroica traversi
TGTGGTGCTAAACACAAGATGTAATGCCCTTTGCAGCTTGGTGTGGTTAGGGGAAAGTAGTTGGATTTACTCAGAACAGTGCACGGAAGAAGCAACAAAAGTCTCAGGAGGTTTATAATAATTTTATTTGCAAACTTTAGAATAGTCTGACGGAATAATGCACTTGGCAAAGCCTAACTTGTCCGTGAGGTAGATCCCTCAGTTACAGTGTGGATCACTGTCTGACTTTGCAAAGGCACAAGTGCTACATAGCCCAGTGTGAGATGGCTCAAGGGGATAGGGAGGCGGCCAGCACCATCCCACCTATGCAGAGCTCACCCTGTTCCCGCAACACTTCCCACGTGGTTGTTTTGAGCCAGTGAACTACTCCTCCATTCTCGTACACAAGGCTGCTGCATAGGTACCCTCAGGCAGCACGGTCATGTGCCTACATGCATTTCTGTCTTTTTCTCGCATCTCTTGACAAGCTTTTCACTGTTGTTCTAACTCTCTTTCTATGCCTTTGTGTCCTCTCAGTTAAAATCCTGCCATGGCTCCTATTCTGTTATTTTCCCAGCTGTGCTACAACAGTACCTAAATTTGTTATTTCTGACAACATCACCTCTCCCTTACGTGGCTTTGCTGGTACATTTACCTGGCCAGTTGGTCTTGCAACACTTCCTCCCCAACAGGTCCACAATCCTTCTGTTCAAGTACCTGTGCAGTTTGGCTGCTTTTGCATTTGACCTATGAACTCCAGCCAACCCTTGTGGTACTAACTATATCTCCTGTCAGCATGACCCTGGGTCATTTGTGAACAGCTTCCTATCCAGCAGTTTTCCATGCCCAAGCCAGTTAGTTCAGCTTCCAGCCAGGGACACGGACGTGCCATAATCATTTGCCTGCAATTCTAACACAGCCCATTGCCATTTTTTCCCTTAATCAGTTTAGCAAAATGCTTTTGAAGTATTGTAAAAATGTTTATGAGATTAAGTAGTTGATATTATTCTAAGTATAACTTAATATAATTGATCTCACCCCCTTCTCAATTTGATAATGATTAAAGTGGTGAGCAGAGTAAGCACAGCATTTTACTCTATGAATGGTGTCTTACTGAAGGTCAGATTACAAATTTCTCTCATGGAAGGACCATGTTAAATTCCAGTCAGTGAAATTATTTGCACACCCATGAAAGAGCTCAGTATTGAATGTCCATGAACATCTGCTTTCTGCATTAGTTTACCAATGATGACATATTGAATGTCAGTGGAGAAAAATGTAATGGCGAACAAATGTGAAAATCACACAAATTAATATTAATGTAAGCTTTATTTTATATTTATGTATGTGAATCTTCCTTCTGTAAACATTTTGTCATAGTTTCTCCCCACAAACTAAGATGAACTGATATATAAAAATGGGATAGGAGCTAAATTATTAAAATATTATACTATATACTTAATTCTAGCTCTTTTGTCAGTGTATTGGGTTGGCCATATGACCTGTTTGTATCCCCAGTCGTCCTCTTGCTTATGCTGGGCATTAAGTTCTGCAGCTTTAAGTTGGTCCCAGAAAGACAGAAGGTGGAGGGAAAAAAAACACTCGCCGTTTGTCTGCAGGATACCTTTACTTCTATGAAGCAAGGCTACATTCCAGTGGACAGCGTTATCTCTTGTTTATTTTTTTTTTACTCTCTCTGTGGTGTGGGTGCTGGAAGAGCTCACAGCAGAGGGTTTCCTCGGATTTTTCCCAGCTTTTTGCAGGGAGAGACTTTGTTTCTTTTGCTGGGTATTTTTTCCTTTTTCCTCTTCCTGGGACTGGCTGGCATCGTGTGGGCCCAGGACACCAGGGAACCCCCGGGGGGCCCCCCCTCGCTGACTCCTACAGCCGGGCCCGGCAATCGGCCCCCCCACTGGAGAACTGAACCGGACTCAGACGGACTCTGAATCTACCATCTCTTCAGAGGAAGGAGAGGTTTCATTGTTTTCATATTATCCAAATTTTTCCCATACTTGTGAATATTCTATTTGTTAAATAAATAGTTTTTTCCACTTTTTTCTCTAAGGAAATTCTTCCCGGACCTGTAGGGGGAGGGGCGATTGGAATCGACTCTTCCTAGAGGAGACCCCCCCAGAGGTTTCCTCATAAATATTTGCCCTAAACCAGGACAGTCATAAACTCTTAAATATGCTAAAGAATTACACAGATTCAAATGGAATCAGTAAAAGGAGGTTACTGATTATGTGGGAAAAATATTCAGGCTCAAGAGCAGCAAAGGACTTTAGACTAGAAGAAAAACTGAGAATGAATATAATTTTCACACATGCCTGCCCTGTTCCCTCTCCCAAGGATTTCATGCTGCTCATGGTTATAACTCAGTACTACTGGCCCAGGCTGATCTTTGGAATAAAAGAGTATATTAATGGTAATATTCTTATGGTTGAGAGAGCATTCCTCCCTCAATACAAGCTTATTTCTGCCTTTGTTTATACAGTGTTTGAAATTTCCATATAGGATGGTGTCTAGAGAAAGGATGTTCAGCCAGATAAACTTTCAAGTGGTTGGATTTATTTCCAATATTTTTATTCATCAGTTTAACTTCTCTTTGTCAGTAACTTTTTTCTCTAGTAATTTTTATTCATAATGTATTTGAAACACAAAGTCAACTGCAGGTTACCTTATTTCTGACCAAGAGTACAACTTATATTACAATTTAATTCTTCCATATTCCCATTTCCTTTCAAAATTATGCTGTTAATATTCTCAATATGTTTTTGCTCACAGGATAAGCTCTTTGTCCAGGCCTTCTGCCAATACAATTCTATGGGTCAACTCCAGAAGAACATTGGCATTAAAATAAGCATGCTGAGATCTGTCCATGTTAGTATCTCTGCAGATGCCATCTGCATGATAAGGATTTTTTTGTGAGCAAATGCAGTTAGCCCTATTTAAACCTTGCTCTTATGGCAGTGTTTCAAGACTAACTTTGAAACATTTACCTATGTCCTCAGAGAATAAGCTACCAAGTGACAGCTGAATTCCATGTAGAAAGTCTGCTGAATTGCCTTGTCATTTTTTCAAGAAGAATCCAGCTCTTGAAACCTTTTGTCAGTATTGGATGTTTTTAGATGCTCCATTGTAATTAAGTTGTAGGATAAACACTATGTGTAGAGCTCTACACTATGTGTAGAGCTGTTTGGCAATCGTTTGGGTTAGATTCTTTCAGTGCTCTCTGAATGTCTTAAAACCTAGTACAGGTCTTCCATCCCTTTTAACATTTCATGTCCTCTACACAGCAAAACAAGATGGATTAACTTAGACTTCAGTAAATAAATATTCCTACTTTCACTGAAAGAAGCCAAAAATTAATGTCTAGAAAGGCATGGATCTGAAGAGGGCCAAAAAAAATGATCAGAGGGATGGAATGCATGTCCTATGAGGACAGGCTTTGAGAGTTGTGATTGTTCATACTGCAGAAGAGAAGGCCCCAAGAAAACCTTATTATGACATTTCAGTACATTTAAGGGGGGCTTCTGAGAAAGATGGGGACAAACTTTTTAGTACAGCCTGCTTTCATTAGGACAAGGGATAATGGTTGTGGACTATATACATTTTTATGGAAGAAATATACAAAACAATTTTTTTTATAGTGAGGATTCTAATACACTGGAACAGGTTACTCAGGGGGAGATATGTGCACCACCTCCAGAAACGTTGAAGGCCAAGGGGACAGGGCACTGGGCTGCCTGATTTAGTTGAAAATGGCTCTGCTTATTGCAGGGTGGTTAGACTAGATGACCTTTAAAGGTCTCTTCCAACCCAAATCATTTTATGATTCTAGGAATATAGGAACAAAAATATTTATGGATATTTTCTTAAGCGTAAATTTTTGTGATTCAAAGTTACACATTTTGAAGATAACATCTTTAATAATCTTGAATTATTGTTTATCTAAAAATGGATCTAAAATGTTTCTGAAGCCATGTGATCTTTTGGTAATCAAGCATCATGTGGAAAAAAATTCCATTAATTAATTATCATCATAATGTGAAGAAATTACTCCTCTTGCTTATTTTGAAACTATCACTTAGTTTAATTTGTTTGTTTTCTCAAGTAGGATCTTTGTACTCTGTTCACCTATTGAGTGCTGCTACTCATGATTGTATAGACTTCTATCACATCTGTTTTTCATGTGAAGGAGTCTATCTAGCTTTGTCCCAGTTTATCTAGTTTTCCTGCAGTGAAGGCTATGTCTGGAATTATTTGTACCAGCTCAGTGAAATGCTAATTCCCAGATGGTAGTTTCTGGAAGAGACATTTTCAGGCAGTCCCAGTCCTTATTGTGAGTCATGTCTTTTCTTCCCTCTCCCTATACAATGACATTTTTATGTACTTGTCCTGGCCTACTACTTCTACCCTATATGCACGCTCTTAAATTCTAAGCTTTGACGACCAGGAAGACTGATTTTTTCCTCTGGCTGACTAACTACTGTCAACAGATTATGACTCCCATTGGCAGTCTCAGAATTAATAAATGTCTTGGATTTCTGTACCAAACAGCTGTTTAAAGGATCCTTAAACAGTTTCAACCTCTGTTTCAACCTCTACTTTCTATTTAAAGAAAGTAATCATTGGAAGGAGCAAGTCCAAAGGAACAAGGTGATTATACTTGGAGTACAAAATTCTTAATCCTTTCAGACATATTTTCAATGTGAAGAAGAAAAACTAGTCTCTTTCTCTATTTTTTAGCGCTGATCAAGTGAAAAAAATCCCATTGATTATTCTGTCATGGCTTGACTTACAAAGTTGCCTCTATACTAGTTTGCCTGGAAACTAGCCCTCTGCTTCATCCTGAAAGAAGACTCACCTCTCACTGTCTCAGACTTCTTTTAAAACTGTGTGGGGCTGTGAAACAGGAGGGAAAAAAGAAGATTTAGTACCTGCTGGGTAGTCCATCTGTCAGGTAGTGATGCTAAATTGACATTCTATGTAAATGAACAGCTCTTCTTCACTGGTGAATAGTAGTTCTTCTGGATTTTCAGATAAAATATCAAATTTCTTTTCATTACTTTGTGATGTTGGGATTGTTTTTGCTTCTGTTTTGTTTTGTTTTTACATTGTTACCTTTTGTTTAGATAAGATTTACTCACGTTGTTTTACTATTTTCAAGGTGCCCCTGTTGTTTTCAAAACCTGGGGGAAGGCAGATGATACTTCATAAGTCAGGCACCCACTTCTGGGAGAGCAATTCATAGCATGCTAAACTAGGCATCAGTGCTCTAGATACATCATGTGCAGGGCAGTAGAGCTCTGACATGCAGCTTGTGTGAGGTGGCAAAGAGCAGCTGAGACTCTATTCCAGGAGTGCATAGATATCACTCCAGAACAGAGGTTACATTGCTCTAGGACCAGAAGAGCCCTGGCCTCACTTCCAGCCCTGATGTACCCAGCACCTCCCTGGAGATGGGTTTATGGCAATTCTTACTCTTGCTCTCATAGTTATTTGCTCTTTGAATCCAATTTTAAATTGGTGAAAGGCCATGAAAGTTGATGTTGACAAATAACTGCCTCAAATAATGAACATTTCATTATCTTAAGGATGTGAATCTTACTTTTCTTGAATTTGCTTCCTAAATCTAGATTTCTGAGACTTATTTGCATACCGCCACTTGTCCAAAGGTTTTGCTGCATGCCTGCCCAGCTGTTCTGATATTCATCTGAAACA
The DNA here is from genome assembly GCA_025920805.1 of Petroica traversi. Classification (NCBI taxonomy): domain Eukaryota; kingdom Metazoa; phylum Chordata; class Aves; order Passeriformes; family Petroicidae; genus Petroica; species Petroica traversi. The sequence continues at coordinate 16,572 of JAHLSL010000061.1, forward strand.
GGAATAGTAAGCAATTTTTACCTATACTTTAGGTATTCACATAACTAAAAAATTACTTTTGGTGTTTCGCTAATGCATAATAGGATAGGTATTTCAAAGTATTTCCACTCCTCACTTTTAGAGTAGTTGGTCTTTTTGTTACTTGAATTGTTATGCCATAGAGGTATTAAAGTTTTTGCTACACCTGAAGAAAACAGAAAAAAATTCATCTGAGTTGTATTTATTCCCATTGACATAACTGCTTTCTTTTTCTAGGGGGAAAAATTGAACTTCCAGAGATCTTGATAGTCATAAAACTGCTGAAGCAAGGTCAGGCATTTCAATGTGGATATAAAATGTTAATAAATGGAGGCCATTGTCCCACACTCAAAAATTTATGCACTACATCAATATGGGATCATTCTTTCCTTGGTTAAATTCACCTAGTAATTTCTGACTGTATTCATTGCCCAAGGATATATTTTGTTACAGTTAAACATCACTAACTTAGTATTTTGAAAGAAGAAATGTAGAATACCATTTATAACCTACACAATAATAAGTGAACAGAAAGTTTCCCCTCAGAAGAAATGCTACGGAGTGAATAAAAATACAATATTTGGTTTCAATTACTTATGTTGAAGAGCACTGAAAGAAATCCCAGATGGAATTCTAATGCCATTTCAGAGTATCTTCATTCTTGCCTCTCTAAGAACATAAAAGCAATGATGTATTGGCAGTCAAGGCAATGCAAGATAAACACAGTGTAAGAAAAACCTTGAGATGATTCAAGTAAATTTTGAGAGCACAAAATTCTTTATCTTTTGTACAGTTCCAGACATATTGTTGTAATAAATACCTTTCCCATGGCGTCAGTAATTACAGGAGGATGTTAGTAAAATGATCATTGTCTCCTCCACTCGCATTTTGCTCTTAAACAGAAATCCCTCTAAGGCCATTGTAAACTTTGGATCAGTAACAACACTCTCTTCAAGAAGTCTAGCTTGTAAAAGAATGAAAGACAGAAAAATAATTTTTTTCCTGAAAATGTTTGTATACAAATTTTATTTCTAGAAAATAAAGTTTCATTAGAAACAGAATTAAAATACTTTTTGATAGGTGTTGTGACTCATACAAGTAAAACTATTTTGGAATATTTGAGAAAAAAAAAGTCATACTGCAACATTTGATTTAGAGAGGTTGTAGAGACAAAGACATGCTTGGAAAGAATTGCAAATTGCAAAAAAAGGCTGCAATGATCATTGGCATTTAAAAGAAATAGTAAGTAGGAAGATGTTTTCCCCTCTTCCTACAGGTAAAGCATGACTTATGGGGGAATACTACATGAACACTAGAGTATTTCAGTTCTAATACTGTCTTTTTCAATGGAAGGAAATGTTGGAAAATTGTAGAATGTCAGAAACACTCAGAGACACTAAAATTATTTAATGTTTTCTGAGAGACTTTTAGAGATCAATGTACTTATCAAAAAGAGAGCTGAGAGGATATTTGATCATAGGTTCTAACTGCCTTCACAGGGTAAAAGTACAGGATATTAAAGAAGTGTTTAATCTAGCAGCAAACAATACTATGGGTACAAAAGATATAAGAATTCAGGCAGAAAATAATTATCAATTTTTATTTTTTTTTTCACATGGAGTGAATGTCCAGTAAAGCAAAACATGAGGAAAAGAGTAGATGCCTCATATCTCAATGTCATCAGAGCCAGATTGAATGCTTCTGTGGAAAATCCTAGGCATTAGGTCAAGGTTGGGGCCTAGGAATCAAAATTAACCTTCATGACTGGCCCTAATCACCTGTGTCTTTAAACCAACCTTTCCCTCTAATTTGCTGCTCTACCTTGCCTTGTATAAGCCTGACAGTTTTCATTAATTTATTGAAATACTTCTTCGATTCCAAGCAATGTATTGACAGTGGTAAATGCACAAACAAGGCTGGGATGTATTTTCATATGTATCCTCTAATTTGGATAAGTAGATACATGGATAAAAGCTGAGATAGGGCAAATAAATTTAGCAGAAACGTGAGGACATGATTATCAGAGTCTGCTGATTATGCAGAATTGTAGATATTGGTTCTAAAAAAAAAAAAAAAGAAGAAAAAAAAAGTTCATCTGATCATTTGCTTTTCTGTAGACAATACTCAGCTCCAGGGAGCAGCATCATGTAGCTGTAGCAGCTGACTTTCTGCTGGGTCAAGGCACATTTGTAACCTCATGTCTTTGTATAAAGGACAGATGTTTCATGCCCCAGTCTCACTGCACTCCAGAAATATAAAGTTGAATGCAAAATCAAGACAAAGTCAATTGTCACAAAAAGTATATGATCATCTTTTCTTTTCTTGGGAATGGATCAGAGGTTCATAGGCAAGCAGATATTTGTAAAACTTTCTAGCTAATTTTCCTGACATCTAATGATCAAACCAGAAATGCATTGTAGAGCCATGAGAGTCTACCTGTACATGTAGAAAGAGCTGTTATTGGCGCTTTTTTGTACTAGATTTTATTCATGGATGAGGATAATTTGTTTTAAAACATTTTGGTTGGGGGCTATTGTCCCTGGATATTAAGATGTGTCTGCCAGCAGGGTAGTGTGGGAGGGTGCTGGATTAAGGCTCCATCTTTGGGGACATGGATTTGAATCTCACTGCTGCCAGGATGGGGTAGGACTGAGTAAAGCTGGGTACCAAGTACAGGTTTGGACAGAGTGGTGGGCCATCACCTCAGGGTTACTGTAAACTTCCAGATACAGGTGTCACAAGAAACATTGTACTCGTATTTGTATTCCAAGCCCATCAGTCTAAGGGGAACAGATCTTCTTGCAGAACCACTGTGTATCTCAAATACCGAGCTGCCTGTCTTTGAAGGAATAGCTCAAATTATTCCTATGTGAAATAATGCCCTCATACAGACTAAAATACCTACTTTTACAGGAACTTGATCTCAAAGTATGCCTGAGTGGAGGACTTGGTGCTTAAAATGGCAGCAAACTTGTGTTCATGAAATTCACAGATAGATTCTTCCTGAGCAATTCCTTTTATCCTTAACTCTCACACTCCCTTGTGTGACATCTTACCTAACTGCCTACAGATACTCTATCTTGAAATTCAAATTATCATGTTACTGGAGACACCTCTACTTCTCTGACACCTATAAATATTTTGCTTTACTGTTTGCAAAAGTCCCTGGAGCACCATCCCATTCCTGCCCTCCCTCCTCTTCTCTCTTCCATTCCAGACGGTATCTATTTTTTCTTTTTTTCTATACTCTTGTCTTCTTCCACCTCCATATATGCATCTAGAGACATACAAACTGGATTTTTTTTGGCTGTGAAAAGTTTGTATTTTCAGTTCCTTGCAAAGTATTTGAAAATATAGCATTTTTTGCATTAATTAAAAGCCATAAAATATCCCAAAATATGACTTACAGAAAAAGGCAGCAAACACTTTGAAAGTTCTGGCTTGTGATCACTGATAGAAGCCCATCACCTTAGCTCAAATGGAAGAGGCATAAACCATGTGTCTGGAATCACAGTTCTGTTAATTAGATTGGGCTACTGTTATTAAATAAACTAATAAAGTCCTTCAAGAAGGATGAAGCTGTGGTTGGTTGTTTTGGATCTTTTAAATTATGGTATCTGCACATTGTAGCATCTTCCTATAGCCACAGACTTGCCATCAGTTACACAGAAAAAAGGAAGAGAGTGTGTCTGCTTTTAAATGTCATACCTTCACTGTGTGAAGAGCTCATGGTGACAGAGAGGCTATTTAATTCTGGACCATAGATTCCTATCATGTGGCAGAGAGTGATAATTTTTAACAGTACCACAATGCAGAAGACTCAGCACCTAAATCATGTAAGACTTTTCTCCTAACAGGAGAATTCTGGTGTTTTCTCATAGCTATTTCTAAGGAAAATACAGGACAATGTACTAGATTTCTTTTCTATGTGTCTAGACAGCCTTCTGTTAAGCAGCTTGCCAGTGCCTGAGACACGGGTGGCTTATCGTATTAATTAAGGCAGCATTATGATTAATAAGTCTTTGTGTTAGTCAAAGGTAGATAACACAGCCAAACAGCTCCAGATGTCCAGCAACACTCCTTCTAGCCTGGTGAGCACATCAGATGCTCCTAACGTTCCTTCTCAAGTCTCACCTAATCATCTCATTCCTCAGACACAAGCACATCCGGTGTACTTCTAATTTTTCCCAGTCTCAGCTGCCAGTCTGTAGATGTGTATCTTTCACCTTCCAGTTGTAACTTTCAATTGTCTATGTAGTTTCCATGCCTGTTTAATCTTCAAGACAAAGAGATTATTGCTATGAGGTCTGGCCATTTTATCATTTCAGTCTTTTTTATAAGTGCATTAACACATCATAAGCTCTTTGGAGTGAGTGGGTCATAGGAATTTCAGGACGAAAGCCATCTCCTGTCACCCAGTGACCATGCAGGACAGTGTTTTCTGCCCATATTTTTTTAATTTCTCAGGTTTAAATGAGTCAATATATTTCTACTCTCTGATGCAGCTATATTGCAAATCATAGGTTGTACCATCTGAACAGTCTTTTAATCATTTCATTAGGCTGGATGTTCTTGTTCTGAAATAATAAGCCAAGCATTTCTCTGCTTGCACAAGGAAATCAATCAATACCTATTTTGGGATGCCATGTGTTGAAGACAGAATACTCTGTTTAGCATTGGCAGAATGGACTGACATGTTAGGAGGAGACTAAAATTTTGGAAACTAGAACAAAAATACTTACATAAGCAAAACCAAAACCTAAACCAAACAAACACCAACCAATGGCACATAAAAGCAGAAGAAACCTTCAGCTATTTTGTGCAATTGGACAGAAGAAACCATGAAGATTTTATGCAGAAATTGTTCTGTGTGCTGAGTCATACTAGACCAGCACATCTACTCATCTCAAAATTTATTTTTATGGTGACTTCCATTAAAAAAATTATTTATTATTGGCAACAAATGATCAGACTTTAACAACAGGGACATAGCAGAATGATGACTTTATTTTCTGCAAACTTTGTTTTCCTACATGACTGTTGCAAAGATGTGGTATCACAAAACAATTATTTTAGATGAGCAGTTAAACCTGTTTTTGTTGCACAGTACTGTACAACAAATTCTCAAAGATCTACACTTTTAGGTGTGGGCTTTCATGTCAGCTACAGCTTTAATGTGTTCATTACATGGCTTGATTAGTATGTATCTTATGTGTTCAAATGCTTTTGTCATGCTTTTCTCAATGAATTAACACATCCTTGTGTCCTTCTCACAGTTTTCTCCAGTGTCTCTGTTCATCTGGAGCTGGTACAGCCATCAGCACCTCATCACGTTGTTGTTCAAAATATCTGCAAGTGTTCCTTTGCTCTTTTATTAAAGCATCCCTATTTCAGTTTATTCCAAGAGGTAAATGTATAATCTGGCAGCTACTCTATAGGGTTTGAAATTGCTCAATTCAGCTGATTGATTCTGTAATCTGACTTGTCAGGATCTGTTCCTGTTGTCGGTGAAAATGTTTTTGTCAACTTGTTTGTGCTGTATATCAACCAATGTGCAGATAGGATGCTGCTATCTCAAGATAAACCTGATATTCTCTTGTGAATGCTTGTTAATACAGATTTTCTTATCTTCCACCTTCTCTTCCTAATTTTAATGAAATAGTTAACTCATGTATTTGACTTAGTGATGTTTTTATGACATTTTTTTTTAATTCTAATTGAAGTTCCTTTACTATTTTCTAGTTAGGCTCTTTTCAGCAGGATCTCTAAATATGAAGATGCTATTCTTGATATTTCTGAAGCTGGCACTTATTTTCCCCTTCAGCTTTTTTACATGTTTATCTGCTCTTTTCCTAGGTGTACATAAGAAAAGAACCTGGTTTTGATCAAACCCAACACTTTTCTTGGACTACAGCAGTTCCTAAGTATTAGGATTTCATTCTAAGTGGAATATTTTCAACTGGTTTCTAATAAAATGAATTAATACTTTCAGGACTTTCTCCCCCACTGTGTGCAATAAGAGAAATATTTTTAGGGCCTCTTCTCATTTATCCTTCCCCAAGGCATTCAAATGGATTCGGAAATCTTTTTTCTTTTATTTCCAATCCTCAGCATTTCTCTGAGATAAAGATATTTTTTATGTACTTTTCATTTATCTCTTAACTTTTACATACTGACAGGTTTTCAAATAAAACAACAAATCTTTGCTTTGTGTGGGCTACGCTTGCTTTTGACAACATGTTGTGCTGTCCTCTTTATATATCAGGAAGCCAGATTGTGACCAAGGATATAACATTTAAAGTAGAGCTCACTCTATTAAAGCACAATAGCTTCATCAGACACAGTCCAAAATCCCTTTTGTAATGAGATATAATTAAACAGAATTGGAAGAAGTGCGACTTTTGTAATTCTGAGATGTCTCATAAATTCAAACCTAGGAAGCCTATGTAAAATTGCCTTTGGTGAATATGAAGTTTGTGGTTTTTTTCTATGGAATATAATCTTGTTCACTATCAGGATAATATTTTAAAATCCCCTGTGTATGAATTTAGTGACAAATTCTAGAGTATGGGAGGCTTTGTGACTTTGATAAATACAGCATGTTGTTATAGAACATATTTTGTCAATGGGAAGTTATTTTGCAAACATCTGTGAGCACATGCTGTAGGTTTAGTTATTTTTGTTCATTCTTATGTGGTTTAAAATAATCTAAAAGTAGAACCAAGAGGCAAATGAAAGCCAAGACACCATTTCTGAAATCTGGAAAATGAAACAGCCTGTGAATCTGCTTTTAAGGATGGTATTTAGTATGTATTATATTCCATTTATTTTTCTCTTTTGCACCAGTCAGGAAAAAAAAAGAATAATATCAAGAGAAAATAATTTAACAAAAGCAATGCCTCTCTTGTTGCCTTGATATTGATCTATATCATCTGATATTTCTTTCTGATATTAGCCTTTGGTCCGCAATATATTTTAGAGAATAAAATGCTGAAGATGTATTTTGCAATACACATCAGAGAAAATATTAACTACTTTAGGCTTTACTTAGTCTTCTGCACAGTGACTTCTGAGAATCTTGCTTTTAGTTCCTCTAAATCAATGCTGTTGCTGACACAGTGACATTTTTAGTGGAAGGGCTGTTTTGTCAGGTGATTCCTTTAAGACACACTTTCTTTGAAGATGATCCATGGTCATTTAAAACATGACTTCAACTAAAACAAATAAAGGATATTTACTCAAGACTTCTTTAGCCTGCTGCAGTCTCTGCTGAGCTTGTTTTTATTTCTCATTTGAATTTTCTGTTAGCTGTGTTTTTAAGAGAAATTGTTCTCTATCATTTCAGCCTCTTTTAAAAATCCCATCCATCCCTTAAGTTCTGTTATCTGCTATTGTGTATTTCCTTAACAAAAGTTAATGCATCAGAGGCCTCCAAAATTATTTATTTTGCATTTTACACCTAAAACAGAGGCAGGTCTTCAAAGCATAGGCAGTCACTACTAGAGAAAACCTGAGGGATTTTTTTTCCTAAGTGTGTTATATAGAGTGCTGTCCTGGGTTGGCCATATGACTTTTTGTATCCCAAATCGTCCCTCCTGCTTATGCTGGATATGAAGCTCTACAGCTTTAAGTTAGGCCCAGAGAGACAGAGAGAGTGAAAGTGGAGAAGAAAAAAACACGCGCTGCTTGTCTGCAGGAGTTACACCTTGTCTCCCACGAAGAAAAGGCCTTGAGAAGTTGCATTCAGGCAGGACAGAGATATCTCTCTCTCACTCGCTGGGGTGTGCTGGGAAAAAGCACACAGCGGAGGGTTTCCTCAGATCTTTCTCGGCTTTTTTGCAGGGAGAGACTTTGTTTCTTTTGCTGTTTATTTTTCCTTTCCCCTCCTCCTGGGACTGGTTGGCATAGCGTGGGCCGAAGACACCAGGGAAATCCCCGGGGGCCCCCCCGACTTCTACAGCCGGGCCTGGCAATCAGCCCCCCTGCTGGAGAACTGAACCCGACTCAGACGGACTCTGAATCTACCGGCTCTTCAGAGGAAGGAGAGGTTTCATTATTTTCATATTATCCAAATTTTCTATGCTTGTGAATATCCTATTTGTTAAATAAATAGTTTTTTCCACTTTTCTCTAAGGAAATTTTTCCTGAACCTGTTGGGGGAGGGGTGGTTGGAATCGGCTTTTCCTAGAGGAGAACACCCCCCGCCCAGAGGTTTCCTCCTAAATATTGCCCTAAACCAGGACAAGTGCTATGTGATTTTGTTTTGCAGGGTTGCTATTTAATTTTTTCTTAATGGGTTATAAAACAAAGATAATTTATAAGTATTGCATTCTAAGTCACACCAAAGATCTAGTGAGATAAATAAGTGTCCATTAAGATGACATGTAGGGAGAGTAAGAGGAAAACAAACATATACAGTAATGGTCCCTAATACACTTACACTCAGCTGTGCCGGATTCCTGAGAGTCTTGCAGTTTCTCTTGGTAACCTCCTATGGATGTCACTTGTAAGAAACTCTCTGGTCAGCCTTCTAACTCAGAGAAATTATTTACATTCACAAAATCCTTTGCTAGGAGGACTACAGTTTTACCTGCTGGATGAGGAACTACCCCTTTCCTAACAGAATGTTTGGGATAACAACAACATTGCACACATTATTTATTTACATATTTATTTATGTAAGTAATGTTATCCAGACTTAACTTAATAGCTTTTATAGAATGGCTTACAATAACCCAAAATTGCTTCTGAGTGACACTGGCCATCTGAGAGCCTCTCATTTTGTATATGAATCTGATATTGCTTTCCCCTGTGTGTATCAAGTTTCACCTACCTGCACTGTATTTTATCTGCTATTAGAATATCCAGTTACTCAGTAGACCCTTCACAATCTGCCCCTGTCATTTATATCTTGAATTACTTTGCATCATCAGAAGCAAAGGTACTTCAACGTCATTACTGGGCTATTTACGAAGATGTTGCACGGCACAGAACTCCACTACTGATCTCCCCACACCACATTTCACTCCTGTTTCCATTTCTGTTCCCCCCTGCACTGATGCAATGGCTCATTGTTTTCTTAGGATTTTACAATAAAGATCATTGTGAAGACTTTTGGAAAACCTGACAGCCTATATGTACTTAATAATTTCTGTCTCTGTGATATTGACTCTGGGGACAGAAATTCTCTTCAAGAAGTCTCTGAATTTCATTTTCACCAAAGTATTAACAAAGAGATTCAGTAAATTTATTCTTTCCTATGCTGTTTACTGATTTGCTTCATATGAAAGGATTTTTAAATTACTTTTTAAAATTTAAGATTATTAAATAAAAATGCTTTCAGCTAACATTCATGTATTGAGCTTCAAGTGATAGGCTATCTTCTGGATTTAGTTGTTTATACATTTTACCACTGAAATAATTTTAACTCTTAGGTGAATACCACCTTGTTCTGGTGAGTGGCTGTTTTATCTCTGTGTATAACCACATTAGTTCAAGTATAGGAGCCCCATAAACCCCTCCATCCCCAAACCTGTCAAGGGATTCCAGATGAAAACCTTCACCATAAAATAGAGAATATAAGTTAAAATTATATATTCAACTTCTGAAAAATTATTTTTTCTTGAGTGTTCCTTTATATCTCCATGTGCTGTGTACATCAGAATAGAATCCTTATTTCACCCGTGGCAAGAATTTTATGAAAGCAGTTTGATTTGTTTTGTTAGCTTACTTCATAACTTTTTTTTTTGTCCACCTATCACAATAATATGCTTTATTTCTTAATGTGACCTTGGTTGATTTTTTGGTCTTGGATGTTCTTCATAATCATATGAAATCTTTTTGTTTTTAGTAAATGCTGAATAATCAGATGCCTTCAGGACATTTTATCCATAAAAAAATTATGAAACATGCAGTAAATTCACATGAAAAACACCACAACAAATAAAACAATTCTTGCATACACTTAAGTTGGTTTTTTTTTATTTCAGTTCACCTCAAAATCATATTAATGTCTTTTTTTAGGTTATATTATACTGTTCTCAGATTAATCAATCATAAGCATGTCAAACTTAAGAAATTTCTAAGAATTTCTGGGAAAGATAACATATCACATTCATTATTTTTCTTGATCTCCAAATGTACATAGCTATGAGTTTTATCTGTGAAGATTTATAAGTATATCCATTTTGCAAACCATTATGCTGAGTCTCCCACCTTTTAAATCTTCCTCCTTGACTACTTGTTATCAGCTTTCTGCTGGACATGACTGCCCACAGCAGGTGTTATGAAAGATATGTGTGTATCCCCTCATTAGTTTTAGCGCAAAATCTGCCACATCTGACAGTGTCATTTCAGATGATTTGAGTTTGCAGAAGTGACTTTGCCGTGAAAGAGAGCAGGAGTCTGTGAATTCTTCCTCGCAGTCTGCAGAGAAGCATTTGGAATAATAGTGCTTTCAAACATTTTCTCTACAGATGTATATCAGCAGCATAATAAAGTTATTGATGAGTTTCTGTGCGACCCTTACTTAGTCTACCAGTCATTTCCAGACCATTTATTTTACCTATGGCTAAAAAGTGAAGATTTTTTTACTATTGCTTGTTTGTGATCCTATTCTTACTCAGAAAATCAGATGCAATACATTTATGAACTGACTCTAAAAATCTGAGAGAGATCAACTTACCCTGTCTATAGATAATACTTCAATTAAATTAGTTTTCTAAATCACTGCAATGATATCTACATGTTACGAGCTCTAAAGAAACCAAGGTCTATCTTCTCCAAATGTTTATAAAACTGCCTATGTAAATGAAAGGTTCAAGGTGAGCTGCTAATCACAGCAGATCACTCAAAGTTTGGTTAGAATTCCCTTCCATTTCCTAGACCATGCCCCTTTCAGAGCTTGAAAGGAGGACTGCTCTTGGCTAACTGGTAGGGCAGAGCATATTATTCTTATTTTGACCATTTATCATGGGTGGCAGCTTCTATACAAGTGCCATTACTACATTTCAAAGTTCTCTTCCTTCCTAGTTGTCTCAAGTACAAAGCAGAGCATGTCTTTATCAGTCATCTGGTAAGAATTTTCCCCCTGCACTTGTGTCCTCTCCATTATATCACTATACATATAAAATATTCATGCCTATTTTTTTTTCCTGACCAAATTCTGATTCTCTTCCTGGCATTTATTTTGTGATTGAATTATTGATGGTGGAGTTGGTGAAAGAGGCAATCACAAGTGTCAACTGACATTGCTCCATGTGATTCATGATCTTCCCTCTCAAATCAGCAAAGTAATTTTATCATACTAATGATTCCTGGATATCTAGGCCAATATAAGCTATTTCAAAGAAAATTGTTAATTCTAAAACATGATTCAGAGAGCACTTTTAACTGGCTAGTCTCATTATAAGGAATAAAGCAAACAGAAAGGGGGTTTGAAAGTAAATAGAAATCATTAAGTCAGTTCTTATATCTACACTTAAATATTGTCAAGTTGACCCTCAGGTGGTGCATGAGGTAGTAATTGTAAAGAAGGCAGTGATACAGAGTACATAGCCCAGCTTGAGATCTGGCTGCTTTATTTTAATTCCCAAAATTTTCAAAGAGCAAAGGGAAGGAAATACAGCACAAATATTTACAGAATATTCATACCTAAAGCAGAAAAATATCTCTATTTTCTAAAATAGTTTATATTCTGTCATGTTACTATGTTTAGGTACAGACATTGTTTTTAGTGGAAGCAACTCATCAGTTTCCATCAAGGCTGTATATAACAAAAATCCAGGAAAATTATTTTGAAAACCACATATATTTATTTTGAGTATTTCTTTTTTTGCATCTAGCCATGGTTCAGAAATAAAATCTTGGATTTAGCCAAGAATCCTGCCCCTAACATTTTTTCATAGTGAATGAATAAAAAGTCTATCTTTGAAATGACTCAGATATTGTCAGAGACCTTTAATTTCTACCTGTTCGAGTGTATGTAGAATTATCTTCAGACTGACAGCATCCCAGTTACCTAAATGCAATTTGTGCATACATCACAGAAAATTAAATACCATATGGTGCTGAGCCAGTCACAATTTGTACTGTTTGAAAATAGCACACATTTGAAGCCTGATGACAAATTTTATGGGTTTTCTCTCACTAATTTATGGAAAAATAGCTCTTAACCATTTATCCACAGAAGCATTGCTTAAGCTGTGCCTGTAAAAATTTCACTGCAAGAAATATTTCTAAGCAGATAACTGTCCATAAAACATAGTAGACCTATGAAAAAAATATTTTTCCTCTCAAAATACCTACAACAGTTTTTAAATTTCCTGCCTTCTCTGGGTGATGATGTGTTTTTACTCATCACAGAAGAAAACGTCCCAAGTAGAGGAGGTCAACCTACCTGCTTCTGCTACCCCTCAGACACAGTCATGTTGCTGTGAGTAACATGGATTCACAGGGAGAGAGTATTTTTTGGCACAGCTTGAGGATGTGTTTGTGCCTTCTATTGGACAGCCAACGTAGCTGGATGGTGTTGCCCAGAATTTTTGTTTAAATTGTTGATAAAATATCAGGATATAGTGAAACAGAATTGTTATGAGTTTCTGGGTTAAAAAAAAAAAAGTGGCCGTGGTCATTTGTATAAACTTTTAGAGTAATGTCTATTGCTTAGCATGAACAATGATATTTTGTTTGCTATGTGTGAAAGTTGTAAACTACTAAAGCAGCAAATAGAGCATTTAATCTTTGTATTTTCATAACAAATTCATGCCTTATCTGAGACTGGAGGCTCCTTAAATGAGATACTGGGACATGTGATAAGAAAATCTGGAAAGGTATTCTGTATCTCCTGAGAGTCACAAAGCTCTCAAAGCCTAGGGGCAATTTTGCCTGATCTGAGTCAGCTGTTCCAGGTCCCTCTATAGGTAAGGGAGGAAGAAAGCAAGGATTAGGATCCTTAATTAATACACTGGGAAAGGAGTTCACTGATTAATTGTTGCCTAGTCAACGAGCACACAGGGTCACAGTCAAGGGCGGTGACTGAATATCAAGTTTCTGAGCCACATCTTGTTACTAGCAGGACCATCCATCTGCTTCAGAAGGCGGGAAAATGGGTTTGGACACCCTTTTAAAGATGGTTGGGTTTTTTTTCCTCTCCTTGTCTCTACAGTAGATTGGAATTTCTCAGTCTTACATCACTGTTCATCAATGACAGTCTGTGCTTTGTGTTTTAAATGCTGCTTGTTTTCCTTCTCATCTTTATATAAGAATATGAGTTGTATTGAAAAGCCTCTTCTAAAAAAAGAGTCGCAAATGTTTTGATATTTCTTAGCTGTAGAAGTGTATATATATGTGAGTCTGTCTAATTAGAAACTTTCCTTTTGCTCTTTCATGGAATCTGTTTGGCTTTGTCTCATTTTCATGGAAAGAAAAGGAGATAATTTGGTACTGGCAAAAATACTGTATTTTGGATCCTAATTAAAATAATTGTCTAAATTAATGAAAATAAAAAGTGTGATCAACAAATACAAGGATATCTACTGTAAGCAAAACATTTATTTCTTTTACTGAGAATTTTTATTTAAGTAAACACATTTTGCTTACAAAAGTTTTGTTCATCAGTTTGATGGAATAACACACACAGATCAATATTTAAGAGAAACTCAGGGAGGCTCCATTAAATCAAATCCATGTTTGTAACCAAAAATAAAATAAAATACATTCCTTGAACCTACTTAGTTGTGCAGCATATCCTGTGCCAGTATTGCTTTAACATGTCTACTCCACCCTGAAGTGGGAAACCCCATCTGAAGTGCTCTGTTCAGCCCTCAACACAAGAAAGACAGGGACCTGTTGGAAATGGTCAGAGGGCTGGAGCACATTTCCCATGAGAACAGACTGAGAGAGTCAGGTTTTTCAACCCAGAGAAGACTACAGGAATTGTAGCCATTCAGTACTTAAACACAGCTTATAAGAATGATGGGGACAGACTTTTTAGTAGGGCCTGTAGCAATAAGACAAGGGGTGGTAGTTTCAATCCAAAAAAGAGTAGATTCAGGCTATACATATATATACATACATAATATAATAATATGTTTATAATTAATTTATAATTAAGTCTTAATTTTGTAAGAAGTGCTAAGAAAAGTCTTTCATCCATGTTTAGGATACTCTATAACTTAACAAAGATGTTCAATTTAGTATTTAGCTCACATGTGAGATTCTTCAGCCTTTCTAGTCAGGAATGAGACATTTTTCCACTTAATTCATCTGAGAAGCTGACTACAGAGTCTGACCCTGTATTCGTTTTCCCCTGACCTGCATTAAGTGTAAATAAACCAAGGAGAGAAGCAGGATGCATATTCATAAACTCTAAACGGCATTTATATTGCAGGAAGACTTGGGACCAAGCCTTTCTTCTTTTTTTTCCTCTTTGCTAGTGAGTTTCTTTTAATTAATAATCACATCATTCTCATAGACTTTCTTTCCTTACTGTTTTGGTTTCTAAATATTGGCCTGGGAGTTGTACCTGGTGGAAAACCTTTTCTTTTCTTCCTCACTGGACATTGCCCCAAGAGAAAGGAGATAGGGAATGACAAACAAAGAACTGAGTCCTCTGTAGCTTCCTGAGATTGCTCCTCTGAGAGCTATTACAAAAATTAACCTGACTGCTAATAGGAGGCTTACTTGGGTGATCCAATGCATCAAGTTAAAGCTAAAAGGATCAGGATCCAGTGAGTCAGACCCAGCTGTGCTTTCTGAATGCTAATGACTTCTCATACGGTATGGATCTGGAAAGATCAATCCAGGCAATTCTCTCTAGAGATTCTTCTTCATATCTCTTTTTCCTACCCAAAGCAGAGAGACTAACAATCAACAAGTGGCATTAACACAAGAAGAGAAATTATTTATGTTTTTCTATCACATAAACAAAATAGTAAACCAATGTGCACTTGATCTGAATCTGTAAATTTACTGCTCTTGGCTCAGAATTCTGTCTTTTCATTAATGACATCTATAGACTCTCATATCTGAATTTTGTCCCACTACAGTTGTGCTGTGTGTATATGCCATGATAGGGTGTACCAGGTATACCATAACCACAATATCTCATTTTTCATTCAATATTCCAGCCATTTGTTTGCCAAGCAGTGGCATTATTTTCTGGCAGTGGCAATAAATACTGTATGGAAATTTTTCTGATAATTTGTCTATTTATATAAATACTAAAAAATGAAAACCCAACAACCTAGAGCTAGAACGTTATTCTCTGTTTGATGTATATAGTAATAAGCTAGTACTAATAGCTTGTTTAGTACCTATTATATATAAATTTCTTTTTGTGAGTTTTGAACAGCCTGCTGTTATTGCACTTTGTAATTTTCCTGAGTCTTGTATAATATATTACCTGCTATAAAAAAATGTTGTCTATGCACCACACAAAAATATTTGGTATTGTCTCTCACTTCAAGAATTTCTCCCACTCTAGCAGTGGAAAACTGTTTATTTGTAGAGACAAGTATATATATTTTTGGTGAGTCAATTAATAAGCAAAGATATCCACCTTTTTTTCATTGCAGTTACCAACAAGGTTACATGTATTTATTTCTTTTAGTTATAGAATAATTTCCTATTAAAAATAAGCTTATCCTGCTTCTCTTTCAAATTAGAGGGAGAATTACTTATTAATGGACATAAGCTTTAAGGCTTCTGGTTTCTTTCTCTGTCTGTGCACTCTTGTTACACTCCAAGTCCTGGTACTGGGCAAGAAGAATTCACTCTATCTATGGAGCTAAGGATTCATTGTTAATCTAATCAATGTTTTAACAGTTTAATAGTAAAAATTCTCTAACTCAGGTAAGTAGTACCAGTGTAAATTGTTATAACAAAAAAACCCCCCACTCTTACATCCCAAAATGTCCTGGTGCTTACCTTTTCCCCTGATCCTGTACTTGTCCTTTCAGTGTCCTTTTAGGTCTTAAGGTGAAGACTTCCAGTTTTCTCAAGAAAAAATTGAAGGAAGCAGTGTGTTTTCAGTGAGGTCTCATTGTAGTGACTTCTCATTGTCTGGAGGTCTTTGCTAGGAGAAGGGTGACATTAGTGGTGGAGGTGTCTTCCTCTGTAGTCTCAGACCTGCTTGTGTCTATTGTCATGTTTCCTTGTCCCAGGCTGCTGCCTTCTGGCTGCTTCCAGGAGAGTGAGAGTGGCCCTGCAGCCTGCTCAGGCTCTTGTTTGCTGGGCAGGCACCCCCTGGGTGGGGCAGGTCCTTCTCACAGACACTGGCACAGATCTGGCTCAGGGAGGGGACGCAACAGGTACATGGCCCTGAGGCAGGAGCTGAAACCAGGCCAGGTCTGGGCAAGGTAAGTCCAGGCCAGAGCAGACCTGGGTCACTTTGCTTGGAATGACAAAACCTTATTTGTGCAGCAACAAAGGTCTTCAATACCAGAGGCTATTTTTAGGGTTTTTTTCCTCTTTTGTGTTCTTTTCTGCTGTTACGTCTTCATTCTCTTGAAGTAATCAAGGGCTTGACAAAACTGGATAATGTTGTGTGTAATAGGATGAGGAAATATTTTATTCAATTTTCAATTCAATACATCTTGTTAGGCTACATATCAATTTCCTGCAAAGGAGAAAACATTACTGGAGCAAGCTATTAGCTTTGCCTGTTTATGCTGTACTATCGGTAACTCCCTGAATGCTAATAGAAATGTTTTAATAAGTTCTGTCTGAATTTTTCTTCAAATCAATTTGTGTCCTAAATATTTTTATGTTGATATTTCATTCAGTTCTCTAGTAGCTCTCTGCCCTGATGCTGTGAAAAGTTGCTCTTACAGTGTTTGTGGACCTGATTTGTCTCTGTTGTGGTCTCTACCAGCTCTGAAAAAGCCTTGCAAGGTGACATAGCCCACTCTGGTTTTTTTGTGTCTTCTGTCAAATTATTTTTGCCTCTGTGTTTTGCCTTCATTTTTATTTGGCTGAGTTCATGATTTGACAGACTTTGGTTTTTGAGTAGCACCATGACTTTTTGGTCTCAAAAGAAAACTCTAGTTTAGTACTTTAGTGCATTTATTCGAAAAAATTCCTACATAAAAACATTTTATTCACGTTATAAACTTGAATGACTGGCCTTTTTTTTTTCTTTTTGGTCACTGATGGTTTTTGCTTTAACCATTCTGTAAATTCTTGTTAAAACAAGCAAACAAAACTCAGAGCTTACCTAGCCTTACTGGTATAACTACATCTACAGATGTTTAGTCCCAAATAATATATAATTACTGTTGTCCACTGTCCTTTGACTCGTGTATTTAATTCCAGAGTGAACAGTACCCTTTTCCCTGAGGCCCTGCGTCTGCCTGAAGTGTTGGTAAAAAGGTAACTATAGATTGAACTGCAGAGTCACTCCTGGGAGTGAGAGGCAGACCCAGTTCTTCAGTCTGAATGGTTTTGTACAGGGGTAACTCTGTTTGCCACACACTGCTATAGTTACTGCAGTGAGCTGCAGAGCTCTGCATGTACAGCAGACAAAAGTCCTGCAGTCAGGTGGGGGAGTGGAAGATGACAAGTAGGATATGGGAAGAAGCTACAGCCAAGCTGAAAGCAGGGTATCCTTTTACAATATAAAATAGTTACCAAAATGCCAGTTAAAAACTGTGGCACAATTTTCAAACTAAGAAATCAACCCCATATTCAGCATATGTGTCAGTGGCTGTGAATATTCTTGGCAGAGTGCATTGACAGAAGTCAAAGCTTTCCACTGGAGTGAGGAGATAGAGAAAACAAAGTGATTTCTAATCCCCATACAGCTTTTATGATTTGAATGAGCTTGATTTTTTTCCCCTCCACTAAGCTTTTTATTTTCTGAATAAGATTGTGAGGTTGCTCACTCAACCTTCATTTCAAAGAGCCTGGTGCCTGGGTCTCCTGTGGCGCATTGCCACCGAGGTGTACTTGCAGCAGATTAAGCCACACAGATCTGAATTTCATGATCTTTTAGTGTTTGTCGTCTCTAACATTCTTCATTCAGAAACTGTAATATTCCCCATGCATTCATTCCCTGGTCTAAACATTGTCCCCTTGGCAGCACTGATGCAGGCAGTAGACTGAGTTGACAGCACGGTTTACATTTCCATTGAGAAATACAGTTCTCTATTCCTGCTCAAGGTCAGCATACTCCTCATGAAAGAGTTTACAAAGGGAACAGATGTCACCTGACAGAGAATAGGAAGGCAGTCATTTGCTGGAGTACACATTTTACGAAGCTTGGATATGAAAGTCTTAACCTTATTCCATAAATTATGATGCAGAATGTCCTCTGTGCTCAAAAATTACTCCTTTCTTTAGCTGAGGTCAATATTTCTACAAGGTTTTATAGTGAAGAAACATTTTATTTCCATTTATTATTTTTTAAAAATTTAAATAATAATGGCATTCATCAGTTAGTCTGGTATTGCAAAATACTTAAGGATTTCAGATTTTGGGCGGTAGAAATTTTGGATATTTTAAAATTCTTGAAAAGTGTGCATTGCACTTGAAGCTTGTAAAAAAAGGTTGTAAAAATCACAGAAAGTAGGAATTACAATAATGACTATGGAAAGGCAGTCTCTTCAACCATAAACAAAAAAAGAATCACTTCACTGTCATTATGGGCTATTCACTGGAGTCAGAGACTGAGGTGTTACAAAAAGGAATTACAGAATTTCTGTTAGTAGCAGTCATAGTAGATTTGTGTCTGAAATCAGTTCAGAAAATGAAGGTTAAAGAGTGATAAAAGTAGATTTACTTAAAAAGCAATAATTTATTGAAGCTCCACTGCCCTGTGGGAAAGAATATATTTTCTTCTTATGAAAATGAAAGCTGTAGATACTGTTACACTTAGAGAAAAGTTGAGACAGTATAATTTTAGAGAGCTACCATTTTACACATTTTTCAACCCTGATTACTCTTTGACATGTCATCTTGTAATCAAACTGTTTTAAATAACTTGCAGTTCTTAATGGGTTTGAGTATGAAAGCCTAAAGGTGCTGGATTTGAGATGAGTGAATACTAAATATTATAAGACTGCATTTAGTAAAATAGCATAGAAAACCGCAGAAGGAACAGAATGAGTTTCTTACGTAGGAAAATTTCCATCTTCTTGTGACACTACTTTCAGTCTTGTCATGAGCAGTCTAAAAGAAGCGACTACTTTCACTTCTTTGCACAGGACTGAAATCATGACAACTGGCAGCTATAGCAGAAGCTCTTACAAAATTAATCAAGCTCTGTGAAGAATTAGCAAAGCTGTAGACCATCTAACCTCTAGGCACAAAAAAACCCAGGACAAACAGCTGTTTTGACATCTCTAACTGGGAATCCTGCCTTCCACAAACATATTTCATGCTCAGACATGGTCTCTTGGCTGCTTGCACTCGTCCCCATCTGTCAGGATGGCACTGTGCCCACACACAAGGTGGTATGTCAGCTTTGGTAGGGCATAGGTGCCAAGTAAATTCTGCTGTTTGCAAAGCTTTGCATGTGCTGGTTCTTCAGTAGGAAGCCTCTGCTCTGACACAGCAAGGCTCCCTCTCAACATGACTCTCTATACTTGATTACACCTGTTGACACTTCTGTATCGAAAGAAGAATACTTAAATAGTACATGCAGGAAAGTTTGGGATGCAAGAATGGATTTAGGAATCTGTATTACAAATACATCTCCAGGTTCATCATTCTAGACTGGGGAGAAAAATATTTTCATAATTGATATCATCAACATCATTAAGACCCTCAATTCATTCTTTCCCTGCACCTCACTCCAAAAAAGAAAGGATTCTAGTTATCAACATGAATTCAGTAAAAACAGAAAGTAAAACACGGTGGAAAATGATTGTTAAAGCAAGGAAAGAGAAACCCGGCTCCTCTGTTTTATCAATTTTGTGGTGGTGAATTTATTTACCACAATGGCATAATCTTTGCTTTATCCCAGCACATGCAGTATGAGGAGAGAGAAAAGCCAGCCTGAGTATTGTGTCTGAGAACTCTGTGAGCAGTCATGTATCTGAGAAAGCATGGAGTTTCCTTAGCAATAAAGGACATAATCACCTAAAAAGATGAGAAAATTCCAAGACTGCAGAGGCTTTACTATACCTTCTTCCTCTAGCAGTCCACATAGCTGGTCTAGGGAAGAAGGCTGTACTGCCTTAGGGAAACTGAGATGTTCTGGGTTCAATTTACTCTTGAAATTATTTTCTTTGATGGAAATTTGAATAAACTGAATGAACAGAACTGTCCTTTCAGAGGACAGCTCTGTCTTTCAAAAACACTTCCTCTCATTTGCACATAAGTGGTTATTCATAACAGTCAGCAACAGAAGTCTTCATCATTCCTTTTATATCTTGTACATTTTACATTCACAGGGATGTTTTCTGTAACAATGATGAGAATTCTAGCAACTTTACCAGCTGCTCAAAATTCTTGTCTTTTCCTCTCTTGTTGCCATATAACTACTGTTTTATGTGTGACTCATCCCCCTGTGTTTAATTCTTTTCAATTCCCACAGGTTCTATTGAAAAAGTCACATGACCTGAGTTGTCAGGCGTATTTACTCTTATTTTTCTAATGGAAAAATCTATTTTCCAAATACCTCTTATATTTTAAAAACATCTAATGTACTGATTAGTCATAAGCATCTTTAAAGAGGCTTTTAAAAGCTAGAAATAAGGACAAAAAGCTTGAAACCTTCCAGAAATACACCCTTCTGTTCTTATCTATCTTCACTATGCTCTCACTGTAGTGAGACAAGTAAATTGAGTAACTCAGAAAGATTTAATCCAGAAGAATGAGACATAAAATGATTTCGTATTGTATTTTTCCCCTCCCTTGACATTAGGAGTATCCCTTTTTCTGCATTTCTCAAATGGATCTTTCCATTTGGTGCATCTTATTTGCATAATTTGTGTTACATTTATTTTTAGGCTCTATTTGTGGTGTATCAGAAGAATTCCAAGTACTCATATTTTCCTAAATATTTCTCAGCCCTTTAGTACAAAGCAGTGTTTGCTCATTTCTTTTTTCATTTTTTTCCTGTCCTACTAAGTTATTCTCCAAGCCTCCAGCACTATATCATATTATTCTAACTACACAGGGTATCATTCTACCTCACCTGCCCTACCACTCTATCTCTTAGCATCTTTGACAAATTATCACCATTATTTCCCTTCTAACTCTTGTGCCATTCATCACCCATGACATTAAATAACTGCTCTTCTATCAAAATATTATACCTATATCATCTAACCAAGTGAATATTCAACCATTTTCTATTAGAAATGGTCTGAGACTGACATATCTGTCCCACCTGGCTATTCACAGATAAATGGAGGAACTGAACTGTATTAAAAAAATAATAAAAAAAAAAGGTGTGAAAATATTGGATACCAGTTAACATTCCTTAAAAGATTTAACTTTCCTGGAAATTACAATCCTTAGGTGCTTTAAGCTAAAAAATTTCATCATGGAAAATGCTGTCACTGACAAAAAGTATTAAGGACATTTTAATTCACTGCTTTACAATATGAAATAATTAACTTTCACTCTTTTTTTTTTTGTATGTATTGCAGTAATTTAAGATTAGAAGTGGTTGATCTATTGCAATACCATCAGTTTACAAAACTGATTTAAGGCAAATCCATGCCATATATATATGAAAGAGAATTAGCTAAAATGGAGTATTTCACTACCACTTATGACTCACATTACATTTTAACAGCAATTGGAAAACAATCTCTCCAAATTTTCCAAAGCTAGAAACATGAAGCCATGCAGCCTTTTTGAGCTGTGAAAAATTATATTGGTTTATGCTTTTTTATTACTTTATGATTGCAAAGAATTGTCATTACATCCAGAATGTCATATATATATGTATGTATATATAGATGTATATATATATATATATATTTATATTTTGTATTTTTCTTTAATAAAGAAACAAGTTAATACCTTCTGAAACTAATATAAATTAAAATATCAGGCTATTGCATTGAAATGCTGACAGTAGATATTTAATACTTTTAATAAGATAATAAGTTGGGCTGTGAGTACTCAAGAAATAACTTTCTGTATTAAAAAAAAGCATTTTAGGCTAATATTTTTGCAAGTGATGTTGTACCAAGTGTAGAGACAAGGTGTAAAAGCCTTTGTGACTCTCAGCACTGAGGATAGTGAAAATTAAGCACCCTTTATATTTGCTGTCACTGACATGACATTTGCCAGGCTTGCAGAAAAGGAGTAAATGGTAGAACCTGTGCAAACCACACTTGTCCCAGGTTATCAGACCCAAGCCTTAGACAGTGGTACAGAACTTTGGCTGAGGAGCACAGCTTTGACAGAAATTTTCCTTCTCATGATTAATGTACAGTGACGGAATCTGAATATGCTTGAGAATTCAGCTCCATTCAGACTGAGCTGAGTGTACTGCTTTTATGTTATTAAATGGTAGAAAAGCTTTCTCAGTTTGTGAGAGAAAGCTGTCTCCAGAAAAATGTTACAGATGTGGAATCTAAATTCCTGTATTTTTCATGCATCCCTGATACGGGGTTAAGCTCTCAACATGGTGCTTTTATGGGCTTGTCAAGGAACAGTTGTCTGCCCAAAGCCATTTAAGGCAGAAAATTATGTATATTGCTTGTATCATTTTTACAGTATCTGTCTTATTTAGGCTTTTCTTTTCAGTACAGGGTGTCACTGAAATGAGGTATTGTAACATTGACTTTAGGTTAGCTAAAATTCTTCATTGATTGTAACTTTAACTTCTCCACTTTTAAAAATAAACATTTAACCTGTGCTGAAGCCTAATGACTATTGTCAAGAATCCCTTTCCTTTTTACTATTCTGATTTCAGTCAGGCTAGTTTTTTAATTTTACAGCATTTTAATGAAACTCATGAAATTCAAATACAACCTTTAAGCACTCCTTTTGTGTGTTATTTTCCATGTACCATTTAATAAACAGTCATTCATTATTAATGACTTCATTCACTTGAATTAAAAAAAAAAGACCAAATCTCTCAGTTGTTCACAATATAAAAAGACAACATTTTGGCACGTTCCTTTTTTCCTTTCCATTTTTTTTTCCCCCTTTGGCAATAAAGGAGTGGTCCACTAGAAAAGAAAATCTGAGCAATCTATTCTTTTAAGCATTGCTATTGAAGGCAATCATGACACCGCACTGCGTTTTCATGTTCCTCTGCACATGGTGACATGGAGTTATGCAGCAATTATCAAAGCATGTGTCCTCTCCTTTGCCACTTTTAATAGGGACATGCCAGTTTCTGGAAGCTGTATGAGTTATCTATGATTGCATTAATTTTTCTCCTAACCGATGTAAATGGAATGGCATTACTCAAAAAGCAGAGCCGATTGCCTCTTGCTGTATGCCATGATCAATCTCTAGAAGCAAAAGATGAGTTTTCTTTCCCATCTTCATGATTGTGAAATGTGATCCCAATTCATGGTGCATCACTGGGTGTGTGATGAGGAAGCTGTTTCCACACATTCCACATTGCTGTGTGCGAGAGAGGAGGGGAAAGCAGAGGTGAGCTCCAGGCCAAGGCCAGCTAACCTGTTGTGTTATCCAGCAGAAGAGAGCCTGCAGCCTCTTGTTTTTCCTCACATCCAAGCGGACCCCACCAACATAAATGGGCAATCCATCAGTCACCTATTCTACCTCACCAACTAACTATCTAACATACAACTAACTCCAGATACAAAGGAGCAACATCTGCTCTCTTCCTTATGGTGTTTGACATCTTGCAACATGTCCTCTGTTGAGGACTACATTTAGTGCAGGTAGCTTCGTTTGTGAGCTGCAGTGAGAGATGCAGAGGGAACTCTGGGTGTCGGGAGCCCTAGGCAAGAATTCATGATCTGACAACACTTTGCATAACAAATGGCTCGGGGACTTGTGGCCCAGCCAGATGAATGGACAATGAGAAGGGGCAGGACTTTCACACTGAGACTGTGAGGGTGTGAAAGCCATGATGTTCCTTTGTTCGAGGTGCTTCCTCAGGGGCACCAGCTCAGCTGTTATTTTGTTATTGCAGCAAGATTACACTAAGGATTGAAGCAACTGAGACACTGCTATGGGAAAGCTGAGTTTGAGGTGGTCAAGGAGAAGACCTTGTGTGCCTGTGTAAGTGTGGGGGGTGAGCTGCAAAGGGGCCTTGGTCCCAACTCAAGGGGTGGGGTGTGACTGCCAGAGTGGCTCCTGGATGGTCAGAGGGAGGTTTCCTCAGTATCTCCTGTGCTGCCAGGTCTGTCAGAGCTATTCCCTGCACTAGCTCTTCTATTTCTTCTTTCTTTCTCAAAAGAGTATTTTTCTGCTCTTGCTAAATGTATTCTGCATCATTCAAAACCTGTGACATTTAGAAAATTTCAGCTTTCTGTTATTGGAAGAATTTTGAAAAATACCTCAACTATTAGACCCTGAGTTAAGAAGAGGAGAGGGTTTACAGTCACATGTTTTATGGTCTTTTGTTGTTTTGTTTTTTTTTAAGGGCGGTATCCCTTTTAACTCTATGTTGCACCTCAAATAAGAAAGTAGATTTGGGAAAAGGAACCAAAAAAAGAACAACCAAATGAAACCCAAACCAGAAACAAACAACCCATGCTTTCTTCATGCGGTTCCTGTTTCAGCATGCAAACCCACCCTTTTCAAAGCATCTGGCACATCCACATGGACAGATGCAGTCAGCCCAAATTCATTCTGCCCACCCTGCAAGCTGTCTGGCCTTACTCCAGCTTCTATCCAAAAACCATGTGGCTGTGATGGAGCATCACTGAGCCTGGACTAATAAACCTGACCTCTCAGGAGCCAAACACAACACTAAGGAGCTCTGCGGCTTCTGGCCAGGATGAGGTTGTCTGCTTGCTCAGAGCATGAACAGAATAGATTCAGGTCTGTTTGTGCTTGTGGCTAGAGACTCCTTTTGTGTTTCTCTGTTAGGTTCCTTTTCGCAAAACCTCCATCCAAATAACAAAATTCCACTCTTTAACCCTTGGCATACCTTCAGTCACATAATCTGATGAATATTTGTACTCATACATTGTTGTTTACAGTCCAAGCAAGAAAACATCTGAAGTTAATTCTTATTCCAATCAAATCTGTAAATCATTAATACAGAAATAACATACATGAGGACAAATTTGCCTAACCATTCAAATAAAGCAGTAAAATAAGGGATGACCAAAGGAGAAAAAAGGTGATTCTGTTCTTTACTTCTAATCTCCCTAAGAATAGAATTTATTGTTGGATCCCAATCTGTTAGTCTCACAAATCTTCCCAAAATTCCACTATGCTCTCTATTCCCATACTGTGGGGCTAGAAAAACATCAGAATAATAGAGAGGGTTAGGAATTACAAGAGATTTTAATGAGTGATGGATACTCTATGTAGGTGAATAACTCTGAGAGCTCATAGGGCAGAACATTATAAGTTCTTAGAGTTATTATTCTGCTTTACTTTGAGGCAGGTGAGTTTTCATAGAAGTTACTACTAATAACAAATATGAGCTGACGTTCTCATAATAGATAAGGTTTCATTTCCAGACAGAATCCTTGTATTCCCTGCATATTTTAACATCTTCCCCAATCTGGGGAACCACATCAGTAGTGTCAGTAAATTTTCTTGTTCATTCCAAGCATGAAAATCTTTTCTAATGATTAAAGAGCTCTGTGTACTCTTAAGACACAGCTCTTGACTGATGACATGCCTTTCAAAATAATTCTGTTTTATATGAATGGTACTTAAAATACTATCTTAAGTCAGCATTTAACCTAACCATGGTTTATTTCCACAGTATTTCAGGATTTATTTTCTTTTAAATCTATTTTCTTATTCTGGAATGCCACAGAAGAAAAATAAATAAGGTTAGATCTTACTTAATTTTCTCTCTGAAGAGAATAAATATAAAATGTTAATGTCAGGGAAGAAAGAGAAAATAGAAAAGGGGATTGAGACAGACTGGTTTATTGGTAGGAATCTCCACATATCTAGAGGTTATATGGTTAGCTGTTTTGTGTAGTCTGTGCAACAGTAAGTAATGAAATTAAATATGCAAAAGGCTTTTCACATGTATGAAGGCCTTTTGTGAAATCTCTTTAATCTGAAAGAAGTCAAAAAGCTCTTTAATGTACTGTTGAAAGCTGTTAGAATTAGAACCAAATACTTCTGTCTTCCCAGCATGTGCTCAGCAGAGGTCAGTGTCCTCTCTGGGTACCAGGTCAGCGTTGGTGAACTTCAGACAGACTGAAAGCAGCTCTAACTTCATCCTGCATGCTGAGACACAGTTGGACTGTGGAAGTGTGCTGGACTTTCTGTCCTTCCACTGCAAAATTATTGAAGAAGGTGAGCATGTTTTACAGCAGCCCCTCTTCCTATGAAGCCATTTGATTTGGGTCTCTGAAAGAACATATCCAGGAAAGACAGAAAGATTGGGCGTGATACAAAACTCTCTCCAAGCCTTATAATCTACTTTATGTTGTAAGTATAGAAAATCGTTTTAACTCTATGTTTTTCAATCCTGTGGAAACCCAGCGATTTCTTAGAACTGTCTTTCACAGCAATATCTCCTTTCTTTGAATCTCTTGCTCTTGTTCATAATCCCCTATCTGTAACCAGTTGTCATGTGTTCCCACACCTGAAGGGCAGCTGTAGACAACTCTGTCATTCTGTATGACTTTTATTACAGAGTTAGAGAAACAAGAAAACAAGAAGTAGAGCAAGTAAAGACTCCCTGAAGGAGGGAGTGTATGTTTCTTCTCTCATGTAGCACAGCCGACCTGTGAATACAACTGACTGATAGAAATATAGTATGTGGAAAACAAATTTGCTTGTATTTACCTAAAGCTGTTTTAATCACAGATATTTGAATTGTCTACTTGATACATGAAACAGGCTGTACAATTTGCAGAACTTGTAATTTGTTTCAATTAATGCAACCCCATGCTTAGCAGTAATGACAGAGAAACAGAAGGAAATCTGTGACCTCAATTGTATCTTATAGTTCTAAAGAGCAGTTCTACAAATGAAGAAATTTAATGAACTCAGATTATAACATAATATCATTGGGTTGGATATAAATACCATAATGAATATTTAGAAAGCTATAAATTAAAGTTCAGTGCTTGTGACTGTTAATCACTGTAAGACCTGAAAAATGTTCATAGATAAAGACCAGAGCTAAAGAAACACAGTGGAAGCTTAGACTAATGAAGCTGAGGACTTACCCTAGGAAAAAAGGAAAAAGTTTAATTTTTTTTTATATGTGCTAATGTCTCTAATTAAAAAGCATCCTAAGGCCTGCAGGTTCATATTTCTATACCTTCATTCATTAAACAAGTTCTTTAGTGCTAAATGGCAATCTGTTTAGTACAACTAAGTTCAAAAAGTTTTCATTGCATGAAGAAAGATAAACTAGAAAGAGCCTTTCAAGAGGAACCTCTGTTGATCATTGACAATTGTGGTTTATAGACAGATCTATTTGATATGTAGGGAAAAAAATTCAATATCAAAGTACACAACTAAATGAAATATTCAATATTTAATATAGAGAAGATGAAAAAGTGCAGACGTGCTAACCATAAACATATATACTGGAATGGACTAAATGAAATTTTAAAAGCTTTCGTTGCTATGTCTAAAGCCTTTATAAATTGAAACATGGAAGAACAGAGGAGTCAGACAAATTATGAGAATATGTGCAAGGATACGTTGGCTAGAAAACTATTTCAATTACCTTCTGAGCATCTTTCTTTTGTCAGCTTTAACATTAGAGCACGGGTGCTTAAATGTAATAAAAGGAAGAAATAAAAAACCCTACAACTTTTCAGAGAACACGAATAAAGAAAATAGCTGACATTTGTAAAAAATGTTCTCTCAGTTAAAATAAGTAATCCTTTAAATGATATGTAGGATTATAAACCCTTACTGAATTTCCACAGACCCTTGACAAAGAAACCCAGATATGACTATTCAGCTCTCATCAAGGTCCTGATGAGATGCCAAGAGTCCACTGAAGGAACTTGAAGGAATTAACTTTTACTTTCAATAGTTGTAAAACTCATAAAGAATATTGTTTTTTTCAGAGTTGGAAGGAATCATGGGATTGGTTGGCAGATTTTTAGTGAGGATCCTTGAGTAGGAGAATCAGTTGATTCCATGGAGAGATGAAGAAATTGCTCCCACAGACATAAGCAATGTACTCTTGATGTAACATAGTATTCTTCTGGCACAAAATTCCTTCCAATGTTTAGGGTGAGATGTGCTCAGCAATCATTCCCCTAGATACTGACCACTCCCCATGACTTAGCTTGGTGGTGTACAGCGATGGAACCTGGACTGTAAAATGCAAAAAAGAATAAAATCCTGGGCAACACAAAACATTAAAAACAGAAAAGGAGCAGAGGTATGCTATGAGGAGAATCTCACTGTAGACAGCCAAACTGCACAGATGTAATCAAGAAGAATGAGTTCTGAAGGCATTCTCCTGGTTTGCAAAAACAAAGATTTGTGATGGAGAAGCAGCTGGAAGCCAGGCACACTATATTAGGGCAGCAAAAATAAATTCAGACACTTATACAGAGACACTGGAATCCCTTAGGTCTTAAAATCCCAGAGTATATCAGGCATCATTCACGACTCTAAATGGAATGTAAGATCCAAATAAAATATTTTGGCAGACTCTGAATAAAATGAAGAGATCTGAATAAATGTTAGGATTAGTTTTAAGAAAATTTTCAGCCTACTCACAAGTTGGAACATAGAAATTGGACCCATTTATAAAGTCTGAGATGTATCAATTATTAAAACTTCATATATCCCTCTTTCACTCTCCATTATAATAATTAAAGTGTACTAAATGAGATGGTATTGTGTGAAGTTACATAAAAGAAAATTCTCAACAAAAGAGAGCCTTTTAAAAGCTGTTACCACTAAATGTGATTAAAGTCTGATTTCTTCCATCAGGACAGATGATGAGCAGCAAATTGTCAGCAGTACTTGAAAATTGAACAGAAAAACCTGCTTATTGACCACTTAAATTGTTTTAGAGCAGATTGATACATCTCAGTTATTTATGTGAATAAATATCAAGAGAATAAGCCTCTCATTTACAAGAACTCCCAAGTGGTAACTGCCTGGAACACAAAAAATAATCACAATATCAGTCCTCTACCCAACAGCACATAGATTAGATACAAGCATCTCTTAAACAGCATAGCCAATAACAAGCAGCTTGAAAAGTGTAGCATACAAGAAAATTTGAAAGTTAGCGTCAGAGCCTTCTACAAGAGGGTGGCTGAACATGAAAAACAAGCAACACTTTTGGGAGGCATGTTAGATAAAACTGCAAATATATTTTTAAAAACTAAGGAAGCATTTTGAGCAATAATTTTCTGAAGCCACAGGAAAGAATGTACAATCTTGATCTTGTTTTAAAAGAAGAAAAAGATTAAGCTTGACACATTTCTGATTAGCACATTGGGAACTAATCCTGCTTGTGTCATGACATAATGCTCAGCATTCCTAACACATAAAAAACCTCCTTCATTCTACCATCTGCTACAAAGCTTATCAAGTTCAGAACAGTATTGCATTATTAGCCAGTCTGCTAAAGGAATAATTGTTGTCCAGAAGAATGAGTATTTATTAGTTCTTAAAGCTATAATTGTCATTTGAACAAGAGCAGCAGCTGGAATTTGTCTGAAATTTCAACTCACATAATTTTTGTCCTAAAATACCTGCACAAGGAATGAGAGTCTGGAACATATTCCAAATATGTTATCATTTTACTGCTGAAAGATTTAGATTAATTTAGCCTCAAATACTAAAGTAAATGTAAATGGCTAGATAGATAGGTGATCCAGTTGAACATGTTCCTGCTTATTGCAGTGAAGGTTGGAGTAGATGGACTGGGTTCCTTCCAACCAAAATTATTCTATGATTTGATGGACGGACGGGTGGACAGTTGGGCAGATGGACGGACGGACAGATGGACGGACGGACAGATGGACGGACGGACGGATGGATGGATGGACAGACGGATGGATGGATGGATGGATGGATGGATGAATGAATGGATAAAATTCATAGCCTTCTCTGTGACCTGACTGAAGTCACTGCACCCTCCTTCATGTCACTGGGAATATTTAGAGAGCCATCCCAGGGTACCAGAAGAATTGCGGAAGCCAACTTCCTTTCAAATGCCAATGTAAGGGGTACCTTATGCTCAGTAAAACTGCCTGGGGCCAGACAAAAATGTTCCTTGGTATGGGCCTATAGCTTAAAGGATTTTAAAGAAGCCTAATATTGCATCAAACAGTCCAACGTCATTATCATGACCTGTGAAGATCACTAGAAGACATTGATTTATACCAAGACCTCCTTTCAGCACCAAAATTGTTCAGAATTTAAAAGACATAAAGATAACTCAAATCTCTCAGATTCTTCAGCTCTGACAAAGCCTTACAGAACCTCACTCCTGTACCATAAAGGCTTTGGCACAATGTCTTTCTACCTGGCAAAATATCAATGCTATTAGAATATTATATATTATATAGAACAAATGCGCACAATAAACAGTAACGTGTGCTGAATAGGCCAGTATTTTTCTAACAGTTTGCATTGGCTTTATGTGGAAAAGCAAAGGAGCTACAGGGGTGACTTCTCTGAGAAGCTGCTAGATGCTTCCCTCATGTCTCAGCCAAAGCTGCAAAAATCAGTGACTGTGTTAACACCTCTGGAACAATGTATTTAACAAGGGGAAAAACCTTCTGTGGAACAGCAGCTGGGAAAAGAGGTGTGAGAGTATGTCAGAGAAACAGTCTAGCAGACACAGAGGTCAGTGAAAAAGAAGGGGAGGAAGTGCACTAGATGTTGGAGCTGAAATTCCCCTTCAGTCTGTGGTAAAGAATGTGGTGAGTCAGGCTGTGCCCGTGCAGCCCATGGTACATGGTGGAATGGAGATCCACCTGCAGCCTGTCAAAGACCCCACATGGAGCAGGTGGATATCCAAAAGAGGTAGTGACCCTCTGGGAAGCACATGTTGGAGCAAGCTCTTTACAGGACC
The DNA here is from genome assembly GCA_025920805.1 of Petroica traversi. NCBI lineage: Eukaryota > Metazoa > Chordata > Aves > Passeriformes > Petroicidae > Petroica > Petroica traversi. The sequence goes on from JAHLSL010000061.1 coordinate 47,689, forward strand.
TGAGGACCCATGATGGGAGGAGCCCTGACTGGGTCAGGTTTGCTGGCAGGACTTGTGACCCTGTGGAGATCCCCATGCTGGAACAGCCTGTTCCTGAAGGATGGCACCCCATGGAAGGGACCCAGAACTACAGCCCATGGGGAGAACTCCTGCTGGAGAAGTTAATGAAAGATTGTCTCTTGTGGGAGTTACCCCATGGTGGAGCAGGGGAAGAGTGTGAGGAGGAAGGACCATCAGAGGCAAAGTGTGATGAACTGATCACAACTCCCATTCCCTGTCCTGTGCTGCTCTGGGGGGAAGAGTTAGAGAAACAGGGAATGAATATGAGCCCAGGAAGAAAGGAGGGATGGAGGAAAGTGTTTTAGTATTTAGCTTTTATTTCTGACTCCCCTATACTGATTTACTTGGCAATAAGTTAAATTAATTTCTCCCATGTTGAATCTGGTTTTGACTGTGATGTTGACTGGTGCTTGATCTCTCTCTGTCCTTATCTCAACTCATGAGCCTTTCTCTATATTTTCTATCCCTGTCCAGATGAGGAAGGAACTGTCAGACCAGTTTTGGTGGTCTAACATACCACAAAGTTATTAGGATTCCTACTGTGTGCACTGTTTGTATTATCACAGTCAGTCAACAGTGGTTCAGTAGGTCTGTACAAGAACCTTTTCTCAAGAGTGAGTAACTTGCAGTATACAACTATTTAAACTCTGGGGTTTTCTCTGCTGAGTCTGAGAAAGTTTGTCTGCCACTTAAAAATTGTAGGAAAGATAGGATTTTGTGAAATAGTCATTTTAGGCGCATGGCAATATATATACGGACACAAAAGCTTTTCAGATAGAAAATATCTTTTTTCTTAATATCAAAAGAATTGCATTCCCTTCCCTCCCCCCAAGTGTTAGAGAAGCAAATTTATAAAAAACTTTTCAGAAATGTTTCTGTTGAAAATGTTTGCTATTGTACCTTTGCTACAGAAAGAAACTTCTAGTTTGTCATGTTCCTCTCGGACATCCCCAGGGATATGAGCAATCATTTTGACCGAAGATGATCAAGAATGGGATTCATTTTACATAATTTCAGTCATCCAAATCTAGGGCAACTAGTCTAAGTTAATTGCCTAAAATCCCTGTGTAAAACAGGAATACAAAGCAAAAGGGACACAATGTTCCTCATATAATCTCTCAGATGCTGTTTCAGAGTGGGGTAAACCATCCACCAGCAATGCACAATTTCTTCAGGTACACAGTTGAGAGGGCATCGATTAGATAGCTCTCAAACCTCTCTCCAGATGAGAAGTGAGCTTGAACATGTTTCATAGTCCTCACCTAAACACTAAGAGTCATTAGCTGTTTTAGTAGAATGGCTGACTGACTCAGTAGTTTTCAGTGACTGTGGCACTTGGTGCTTGTTCCTCCTCTGACTCAGAAGAAGTTATCACAGACACTGTGTTATAATGGATTATCATAGATATCATTACTGCTGTATTCTATTTCCCAACCATTCCCAAATTAGTTTTAGAAAACTGAAATGTTCTTCAAAGGAAAACGGTGTTCTGGAGACACAAATGACTGTCAGGCAAGGCAACCATATTTTATCATACCCCAAGCTATATACAGTTTAATTAAAGATAAAATTAAAAAAGAGGAAAGGAAGTTTAAAAAAAACCATCCTATTTACTTTCATCTCCATGATTCCAACCTGACCATTAGCTTTTATGAGGGAACATTTGGTCAGTATTTATTGAGAGAAGTCATGATTTTAGATGTCAGAGGCCAGTGTAGCGTCCCTTCTCTAATACTCTTTTGTATTTTGTAGAAAATGTAACTATTTTCAACAAATCTCATTCAGAAGAGTAGAGGAGAGAAAAGTATCTCTATTACTGAATGTCAACATAACAGTATAGATGGAAACAACTGTCTCATCATCTTCAACTGGTTCAAAGTGCCCTAGTCATTTCTATTTTGATTTTTAGAGCATCTAAGATGTACATTACTACACGTTAACTCTTTTGATTGCTAATACTTTATAAGTTTAGCTTATCATGGGTTACCATGATACACCTTGGAAAGTAGAGCATGTAATAATTACACGTGCTGACAACGACATTGTGTCCTTCCCTGCAGAGCTGAAATAGTCGGGAAGGCAAAGAATAATTGCATCTATCTTTATGTTCGATTGCTTTGGAACAATAGTTTGACAAGGCCATTATTATTATTATTTTGAGGAATGAGTCCACAATTAGTAGGTGAAAGTCAGGAAAAGATCACAAGAAACAGTTTATTCAACAGTACAGCAATGTTTCTGCTGGGTACTTTTGATGGAAATCCATCTTACAATGTTTAGCAGAAAACTGTAATAGATATTATGATGTGTTTGCAGAACTCTTTATGTTAAAATATTACCAATTGCTTTTTTTTTTTTAATTTATGTTACAAAACACATTTTTGTAATATTTATTATAGCACTGCTGTATTCTAATTTTTTACTTTACAGGGCAAATTTATGTATGGCTTTGAAATGATAATAAATTAACATCCATATTTACCCTCACTCCTTATGTTTTCAGTTGTAGCAATGTTACAGATCATAAGTTCTTCCTGCCACTAATACCTAATCATCCAGGTAATAATTTATCCTGGAATATTGAGGTGAACACACCCTACCCAATACATCATTGCTGCAGACCTGTCACATATTTCATACACTTGTTGAAGGTTCAGTTCCCTGCCCTGTGTTTTCAAGCTCACTGAGGCATTAGGGTACTCTTTTCTCCTTTTCTGTCCTCTAGAATTCTAACTCTTGAATACAAGAGATACAGAGTATGTTGTCTTTATTGAGAATTTCTTCAGTTGCTGCCATTTGAATCAGAGAAGGCAGACACAAGTGTCTGAGACAAAAGTATGCTTTTGTGAATTGAATAAAAATTATCTTTGTTTTCTGAATAGTCCAAGAATTATTGGATTTTTATTAAGAAATATTGGACTTAAGTTTTACTCCTTTGTGTATGGAAGAAGGGTTTTATTTATATGTAAAACCCTAAGGTTGCAGAACTCTATTGCATGCAGGCGCAATTACCAACAATGTGGGAAAAGAAAGATTTTGGGTTGAGATAGCTGTAGGAATTTTCTTAATATGAATCTACTAGCAAGTAAGCTTTGTGGTAAAAGTTCTGCAAAATTTCCACTATATATTTCCAGAATGTAAACACATGAGAGAGTTCCTTAGGTATCAGTTTGCTATCTATACGTGGCTCTGAATATGTGATTGTCACATGAGTTTGAAAATACCTTTTTTTTGATATGTTTGATTTTGAGTATGATAATGCCTAAAGGCTGTATCAGACCAAAAATACCAAAACTTATTTTTACAAGCATGGCTTTTTTTGTTCTTAGCTGAGATCTATGACAACACTTACAGTACATATGGAGAATTAATAGAACATTGCTGGAATTTTCTACCAATTCCAAATTACAAGTGTATCTACTAGCTCCAAAACCATGCATCATTGCTCAAATTCCAAAGGTCTGATGCAGAAGTCATTTTTGGGCACCTTTTGACATCAACACATTCTTTAACCATTATAACCATTTGAATCAATTGTACGTTCAAAAAAAGACCTCCAAAAAACAAAAAAAAAGAACCCAAACCCCAACCCAGCTTAGCTTTTTAATGCGAACTAATACCTATATAATTTTCATTTTTTCCACCTCTCGTACTCTGAAATCAAGAGTTCAGAAATTAATAGTGTGGTTTTATAGAGATATGTCTGAGTGGTTTTATGTAGAGCTTCATCAATGGTAGAGCTGACAGAGTAATTCCCCAAATTTTTAGCTACTTGTCCTGGGTTAGCCATATGGCCTGTTTGTATCCCCAATCGTCCCCTGGCTTATGCTGGACATTAAGTTCTGCAGCTTTAAGTTGGTCTAAGGAAGACAGTGAAAGTGAAGGTGGAGGAAGAGGCGGAGCGGCAGCAGGAAGCAGGAAGAGAAGAGCAGAGGAGGGAGCGCGTGGCTCCAGCGCGGCCGGAACTCGCAGCTCCCCGGGATCATCGCCCCCCGTCCCGCAGATTACTACGAACCAAGGTCAAGAGAGCGGAGAGGCTGCATTCCAGCAGACAGCGTTATCTTTTTTTTTCTTTTTTTTTTCCCTCTTCTTGGGACTGGCTGGCATCGCGTGAGCCCAGGACACCAGGGAACGCCCGGGGGGCCCCTCCCCCACCCTCGCCGACTGCTACAGCCGGGCCCGGCAATCGTCCCCCCACTGGAGAACTGAACCGGACTCAGACGGACTCTGAATCTACCATCTCTTCAGAGGAAGGAGAGGTTTCATTGTTTTCATATTATCCAATTTTTTCCCTATACTTGTAAATATTCTATGTGTTAAATAAATAGTTTTTTCCACTTTTCTCTAAGGAAATTCTTCCCGGACCGGTAGGGGGAGGGGCGATTGGAATCGGCTCTTCCTAGAGGAGACCTCCCAGAGGTTTCCTCCTAAATATTTGCCCTAAACCAGGACACTACTATAGATTAGGGCTCCATTTGTGTATATGGTAATGCCTCTTTTGAAGATTTTTGTTATATGTCTGCAAGAACATCACAACACAGTTCATTTATTAATCAGAACATGGAAGCATTCCCAGATGTCAATCAGGTATTTTGTTTTTTCTGTTTTAAACAGATTTCTGTTGAGTAGCTGAAGAATGTGAACTTCCCATCAGTGTAATTGGAATGAAAAGCTTGTAACAGCAGGTATTTTAATCTTGTTACAGACAAATAACAAATTTTGGAAGAAATTATATAATTACACTGATCAAATATATGAGAGTGATCCAACAGCTTCACAATTTTAATCTATCAAAATTATTGTATTAAAGTGATCAAGAAAAACAGCTTTTCTTGAGCAAATTGAGCCAGATAATAAAGAACTGTGGTTTTAATGTGAGGTGTTAATCTTGCACTTTTCCAAATATTTTACTTAAAGTGTGTTCCAGGGTTTTATTAGCTTTGCATTTTAAATTAAATACATATCTTTCACAGTGCAATCTTGAAAGCTGCAAGTCTGTCACAGAACTTTTTTCATTTCACAGTGTTTTCTAGTTCAGAAATATTCATACGTATTTAGTGTTATAAGCAGAATTCTTTCCACCTACACTCTCTTTGCCTCTTTCAGATCATTTGGATAGGCTGGACTTATGCTCCATGTAAAATTCTATATCACAGTCAGTAGTTCTGAACTTTTATTTTAGGAGTAATTGATGACCATGATTAAGACCAAAATGTTTTATCACAAAACCTGAATATCTTCAATATGGCTCCATATTCTGGGAAGAATATGTGTTTTATTGAAGTTTTTTATTAAAGTGTTCTTTTATTTCATCTTCTATACCCTTTGAAGTATGAGAATTATAGTGACAATCTTAATTCAATAGAAAAGTATGCAATATAAGTTCTATAACTTATTGCTTTGTTTTCTGTTGGTGGCTTCAGGTTATTGTTCTCTAATCCAAAATTCTTTTTTTTTTTTCAATATAACTGAGTGATTGTAGTTGATCAATGTAATTCAGAGCACATACTCTTGCCACTTTATTCCAATACAGGCAATACATCTTTATATCAAATAAAAATGTTACAATTATATGACACAGTCAGAGTTCTGGTAATAGTAACCTTCTAAACCATCATAGATGTGGCATGAAATATATTTTCTCAGAAACATTAATTACACCAAATTTGAATGAGCCTTTCCTGTCACTAGATGGTTGTGAAATAAAATTACAAGATTTCTTATCTGGAAAAAAGCCTTATTAAAATAAACAGTATAGTTAGAAGGAGGTCCAGAAGGACAGTTGTCCTGTACTCTGAAGCAGCTAAATCAAGATAGTCTATACTATTTCACTTTTGGTTTCCAACACCTGCTGTCAGTAAGAACACTTAAAATGAAATTTTCCAGTGAAAGGACAGAAAATTTCAATATCCTTTTAAGGAATTCAATAACTGTTGGGAAATTTATCTTCCATCCAAAAAGTATGGAACATCCAACAAAATTGGGTGTATAACTGTTCTTGGTTCCTTAATTTGTTCAATATTAGAGGAATTAAAAAGATATCTCAACTATAGCTTTGCTATTGATCTAATTTTAATGAAGCAGTCAACAGTTTCAATTAAACAGATATGCATTTTTAGAGTCATGGGAACATGGAGAGTGAATAAAATGTCTTTATGTTCTTATTACTGCAATTGGTTCAAAAACTTTATTTCCATCCCACAGGAAATTCTGGCATTGTCTAATTTATCTTTATTATTTGGATTGCAAACTGAATGTGCAGATATTTCTTAATGTGGATAAATTTGGAAAAGAATAGACACTTGGACATTACTGCATTTCATTTTCACGTCTTTGCATTCCTATGTGATAAAATCCCTGTACCACAAAATATCAAGTTCTAATATCAAAGTGAATTAAATATAAAGTTTAAATGGAATATCTCTTTCTTACTGAAGTACATGTGCATTAGAAACCCAAAACTAAGAAGGCAATGTAGACTATTTCATGTTTTTCCTCTGAAAATTTTACTGATATATTGGTACCTCTCTATAAAAAAAATTTCCCAAATTTACTTATAACAACCTTAATAAATTGAATTTATTTAGGGATGATTTAGTCCCCTCATTTTGGAGTAAAATTTTGTTGAAATGGGCTGAATGCTGATACAAGAAATATTGTTTTCTCAAGATTTTTTCTTTAAATTTTGATACATTTTCCCGTAATTTAATATTATTATAGGGTCACAAAGAGCATTTTTTTGTTTGTTTGCTAAATCTTCCAATCACTCAGTGAAACCTGTTGGTGTCAAATAAATTTTTGCTATGTGAATCTAACTCTTCTTCAGCAGACCTGGAAAAATATTTTACATTTTCTGCCAGTCCTGAAAAAAAATGCATTCAGTAGATTAAAGAATTTTTACATAGTTTTAAATGGATAATAATTTCCACAAATATTCATTTGAGGAAAAATAATAATTTTCTGTATGTAAAGTTGAAGAAAAATTCAAGAAGTTTTTTTAAAATGAAAAACTTCACTTTTGACTACCCAGTTGACCTCAATGAATTTCAGGAAATGCTCAGCTTTGCACAGGTTGCATTTTCAGCCTTGTGTTTATTTTAGCTGAAAATATTTGTCCTGCTCTACTTCTCAGTTATCTCCAAACAGTCTTAAAATAAAGAAGTTTGGTTTTCCTCCTTCTCATCTCACTTCCCCCCACACCTTGCTCAAATTGTTGATGGAACAATTTGTCTGAGGCTTTGCATAGCAACCGTGAATCCAGTGCCTGCAGCCACAGAGTCAAACCTGCGCTCCTGTTCCGCAGGCTGAGGAGCTGATGGTATCCACAGACATGAAGCTTCCTGATAAGCACATCATATTTAGGGGGGAACTGATTGCAAAGCCCTCCGAGGCCAGTTTTCTTAGTTCTTTACTCCATGTGGTTATCACTCTCACAAAGCAATTGGGGGCTGCTGAAGTGTAAAATGAGGCTGATTCATCCCACAATTCTGTTGCAGACCCTGCTTGTTTTCCTGCCTGTGGTTTTGAATATAGTAGTTGTAAGTTCAATTACTTTTAGGATTAACAGAATCTGGAATGTAAGTATTTGATTTGGAGACGTCTTGGCAAGGAATCAGTGCACAGGTAATGATATCTAAATGGAAGACTCCACATGTCTATAGCTTAAAAGTTTAATCTCCTATTATCCTCACTGGTATCCCTAACAGTCCCTGTATCCCTGTGCTTTCTTTAGGATGAGTTGAATTATTCTCCATGATTCCTTGGCTGTGCTGACTGCACTGTTTCAGCCTGTACTGGAGCTGAGACCCCTGATTAATTTGCAGAATCTTTCCATTATGACTGCCTAGAAGTAGGTGCTTGAACTGGAGCTGAATCCTACCCCATGTTTTTCTTTCTCCTCTTTCATTACACTGTTTAAAGATCCCAGTAACAACCCTGTCAGCTCACTGGTCTGTAAGCAGTGAGCAAACTATTTTAAATTTTGCAGATTTTCAGGTCTGTGACTCTCCGAGCTCGGAGTAGTTTCTCTAAATTTTGTAATATGAAGTTAGACATAGATATAGATTCTGCTTTTTCTAAACCAGATTGTGAGACAATGCATAAATTGAGGATTCAACTCTATTCTCACTACATTCACTTTAGAACTGTCTTTATAATTTTGTGCATCTTTAGCTCTGCCAGAATAGCTACAAAATTATTCTAGTAGTTTTAAAGCCAGTTCTGCTGATGCTTTTTTTTTTCTGGTGTGTGTGATCATGTGCTGATTATTGTTGTTCTTTCTTCCTTAGGAATATATATTTAAATTTCCCTGCTGCCTCACAGTTCCCACACAATGTTTGCTTGATTGCATATTCTTTGTGGCTTCATTTGGTTTGTATCTCTAGTGGGAGGTCCTGCAAGAAATGTTAATAGACCATCCACCCCAAAGGAACTTATGGGTAATTTTCTTTGTCATCTGAAAGATTTATCATCAAAATATTAAACATGAATAGGAAACTGAACTAAATAAATCACAGCTTAATTCTACAGATGTATGCTGATTTATTTATAAGTGGATACAGCACTCAGAGACCCCAGTTTTACTTCAGACTTCTGCTGGCAGATACAGGAAGGCAGCAATTTCAGCTAGGTGTAAGGGACTTCTTCATTCAGCTCACTATCAATACTAAGGTTCCTCCAGAGTTTTTGATGAGGCTTTTGGGTGCAGATCCAGAAAAGTTTGTGAGCTGTGCCTGTCTGCAGTATTCAGACTACGTTAGGAACTTCATTTCACCAAAGCAACATTTTAAAGTGTCATTAGTGGGCCTCAGCAGGATAATCCAAACCACCTAAATCAGCAGTCTAGACTCTGTAAGTAGACAGTGGAGAGAAGTAAAACCCTTCTCAGGGTCTATGAGGATCTACTTTGGTTATCAAACTGCTTCTCTCCCTTGACTCCTTGGAGCTTACAAACCTACTCCAGTGTTATGCTGGCCTGAGCAGGGGGCAACTTAGACCCAGCCAAAGAATAGGAGTCCCAGTCTCAGCTGAATGCTTGGAGAGCAACCCTTGCTGGAACAGCTTATAACCTCAAGGTTTGTGTGGGGAGTTTTTTTCCCATGAAAAATTACAGCAATTTTTAGTAAACCCACTTTTTTTTTTTTTAAGTTGTAAAATTTTTCAGTACACTGAACTATGAAAAATGAGATGCTTATTACGTAGTAAGGCAATGTAACTGTTTTTTAGCTTCAAAAACAACAGCAAATGCTACTGTTTCTTGGAGTTTATCTCCATATTCCTGCATTCTAATATATATATCAAGGATTTTCTTATATCTGTCAGTCCTCTCTGTTAGATTTTGGATTTTCTCCTGCTCTGCACAGACAAGAATTTGAAGTTTCATTCAGTATTCAACAGTCTTCTTATGTTGCTTTTTTTGCTCTCACATAGAATAATGTACACAATGATTCTGACAAACTATTAACAGACATTTAAGAGCTGCTAGTCTTGCTTGCTGCTCCTCATTCCACATCTCTGTTTTAGTTGACTCTTTTCTTGGTATGTGTAAACTATACTTCAAACTCTTTCTCACAGCTATTCATTGTTGGGATCTCAGATGTCAGACAACTCAATTTTGTTTCGATATTTCGAGCCCAGACTCTGTTCATTTCCAAGCATGTTCCTGTGAATGATAACAAACTAACATCACGCTCCAAAAAGCTCACTGCTTGTTAATTTTTTTTAAAAAATACCTTATAAATGTACTCTGAGGTTTATCTTAATTCTGTACAAATAAATCCAACAACCATTACTATGATTTTTAAGCAATAAAGATTTGATGCTACAATTTTAAGAATTTATTTAAAGAGATATTATTTTGAACTAGGTATTTCTTCTGAAAAGAAAATCAAACACAATTGTATGTACTTCACAACATAAGTACTAAAATATCCTGCAAAAAATGAATGAAGCTCTCATGCTTGGTATTTTGCTTTTTTAATACCAACATTAAATCCAAAGTAGAATTCAGGTTTCTGCTTTCTCTACTTAGACACTTCCCTGTTATCATGGATTTAGTTCATCTTGAAATGATGATCATGAGTCTCAGTGGTGTTTGAGAGCTTGCAGTGGTGATTAAAAAAAACCCATTTCTATTCTGAAGTGCACTGAAGTATGTAATTAAATGTTATTCTTTTTCTCCAGATTGAAGCTGAGTTTTGAAATAAGAATGGTTTGATTGAAAACTCAGCTTTGTGAAATGGTTGAGTTCTCCCCCAGCTAAAGCCAAGTTCAAAAAGCTGATACAGTTAAAAGCGCCTGAGCTTAAACTATTAATAGGAAGACCTTCATGCTTACACTGCCTTTAAACTCATCTGAAGCCTTACAATTCGTGATGGTTGCACATTCATTTCAACTCGATATAAAAACATACAAATACCTTTGCTGTGTTTGTTTACCTGATTGACAACAGGTTGAACATGAATCAGGGATGCACCCTTGCAGCAAAGCAGGCCACCAGCCTCCTGAGGGGCAGCAGGGAAAGCACTGCCAGCAGGTTAAAGAAGTCAGCCCTTCTCTGCTCAACTCTGTGAGATACATCTGGAGTCCTGACCTTACAGTAGAAGAAAGCAGGAACACCGTGGATTGGCTTTGGCCAAGGACCACAAAGATGATTAAGGACCTGAAGCATATGCCATGAGAGGTTTGGAGAGCTGGGGCTGTTCATCTGGAGGAGAGAAGCCTTATGGGGCTTATCTGTTTAAAAATATTTTTCAGGACATTAAATAAAGTAGAACCATTCTCCCCTTTGAGGTATCCAATGATCCAAGGATAAGAGGCAGTGGGCAAAGTTTTAATTTCACTTAAACATGAGATCAAAACGTCAGGTTTTCTTGGTGAATATGGTCAAAATCTTGTAGAGGTTGCCAGAGTGGTTGTGGAATCTACACCCTTGGAGACACAACTTTGATTTGTAGCAACCCAGTCTAGCTAATCCTTCTCTGAGTAGGGATGTTGGCCTAGTCCAGAGGTCACTGCTGACCTGCCTCAGGGATTCTGTCTGTTTGTGGGTGATTCACAGACTAAAAGGATGAAAATGAGTCTGCCTTAGCAAGAACATACAGCACAATCTCCCCATTCCCATACACTCTGCATTTGTATTGTTTTAACTTGTATCCTGGCCTGTCCTGACCTTTGTGACACAGACAGTGAGTAATAGCTTTCATTCCCATTTCACCAGTGCAGTCAGACACTGCACAGTATCATCTTATGTGATCTGGTCTGTTCATCAGGACACAGGCTTACCTTTTCCAGATTCTTGAAGGCCGCACAAAACAGTAGATTCTTTCCTTAAACTCACAGAAGCAAGCTGTAATATTGGATAAACAGTGAAAGTGTCAGGTGGAGAATGAGAGGCCAGAGCAGGGTTTGTCTTCCCTGTGCCAAAACGGTAATACTGTTCAGTGATGATTTCCCTGGGGTACCATGGTTCTACATGGATCCTAAACAAGACTGTGACAGCTGCTTAGCAGTCCAGTCCCACCTTCCCGCTTCCCATATACTGCATCGGTCCTTGAAAGGGACTTTCTCCAGACAAAGGGCGATTTGAACTGCTTTGTGCACATACAAAACTCTATGTCAGTCTGCTTATCACCAGAATATTAGGCCCAAATGTTTAAAAACACATGAAACTCAGAAAAAAACAAATATCCCAAACATTATCTACCCCCTTTGGCATACATTTATGCACCATGGAGAGAAACATGGAGACAATCAGAGATCCTCTAAGGCAGAGGAAGTGCACTGAATGATCTCTCTTCTTAGAAGGACTGCTGTGACAGTGGTCTTTGAAAACCACAATCAGGGAGCGAAGAGGAAAGGCACATTCTGCCTCAGTCCTTGGAAAAGTTCCAGGAATTCTTCCCTCTTTTATTTTCAGTTGCTTAAACCCACGCTTCAAGGAACCTGCTGGACTTTGTTGTGTGCTTCTTGTCTACAAAGGCTTTTCTAGCTGGATTCCCAGAGCAGTGAAAACAGTTGGGGTTTGCTAGCTCTAAACAAAGATCTTGATACCTGGTTGAACTATAAAAGATCTGGCACCTCTCCTCATAAAAGCCTCCTTGTATCATGCAGCTACTGAATTGCAGACAGAACTTTCTCACATTAGAGCTGGCAGGCAGCAAGGACCATCCCACTCTGAGGCTTGTACTCCTGAGAGCAGCAAAAAGAAAGCAAGTTCAGCCAAGGTTTCTCTTACCTTTCACTTAGAAGAATCACAGTGTTTCTCAAGATGTTGCTCTTCTATTAAGAAATCTCTAGTGACATTTTAATTGTGCCAAAAGGTTGTATTTTTGTTGTTATTGTCTGTTTGTTTTTTGTTGTTTTTTTTTAATATTCTCATATTAATCTGCTGCTGGTAAGAATAGAACATATTAAGTCGTACAGAAGGTTAATACAGTGTTCTAATTTAATTTCAATTATCGGTAGAGCTCCACCCCTCCTGGCATTTCATACTGCTAAAATAATGTTACACCCCCTCATGCTCTTCACTTGCCTTCTTTCCCTTTTCTTAACTGCTCTTAGTGGTTTTCCTTTCTGCTCTTGTCTTTACATTTTCTCCCTCCAGTCAACCCCATGTTCTTATAAGTCCTTCTGGGTCATATGCAAGAACCTATCTTCTCCTTCCTTCTTCACAGTCCAACCACCCTGGGCTAAATTTTCAGAAAAGTCAGGATATAGAGAACACAGTGTACCCTGAGAGATAACTTCTATTTCAATTTTTGTTTTAAAAATATTTATGTTCCTTATTCTTATCTATTCCTGCAGCAAAGGGGTAATTGTCTAGGCAGGTTAAAATTATTGGGAAAACATGCCCTGGGACACAAATATTAATATTTTTCATTTGTGCCTAGCTCATTGCTCTTTTACTCTGATTTTGTGCTCTGATTTTGTATTTCTGATTTTATGACAAAACTGCACTATTATGAAACCAGAGATGCTCAAAAATGAACAGGTAAGCTTTTAAAAGCAGTAGTACAGAAATGTTGTTTTGCTCAGGCACATGTCCACTCTCTGGGTCACAGTTTGCTGTGCATGGATCCAATCACAGAGCTCCACATCCTCCTGAAGTCTCAAGTTAAGAGCAGAGATGGTGGCTGTTCACAGCACTGTGAATTTCAGGAATATACTTTCAGGACAGCTGTCATAGTTCTTCCAAGGATTTTGTGTTAACATATGCTCTGCATGGAGACCACTGGTTTGTGGGAGCTCTGCTTTCCCAACTAGAGGTAAATATGGGTACATGGTGAGAGAACGAGAAATACATAAGTTTTTTAATCCTTTGTAGACTGTGAAAAAAATTCCATCTCTAAATAACTTTCTGCCTGTATACAGCCACTCTTGCATATGATTCTCATTTACAAGTTGTGCAATATCTCATAGCACCTCTTCTTTTCAGCCTGATCTGATTATTCATAAATTATTTCTGGTTGGAAAAAGTCTCCTTTTACACCTCTGTGACACACTCCTGTGAGGTTTGGTTGAGAAGTTGGTCCCAGCAGTAACTCCAGGGTAGCCTGTTTCCTTCTGTAAAGAATATGTAGTTGAGAGGGAGAGAAAGGATAGTGGAAGACAGGGAGAAAGTAAGAACTATATGAGCCATTCTATCTCTGAGAAAAGTGTTTGTGGAATCACAGCCTAAAACATGTTAACCATGATGGAGCTTACAATGCAAGTGAAGGTTGCATTGAAAATGTTTTTTACCAAATAAATTGGAATTCATAAATTTATATTTAATGTCTCACACCTGCTATTTGTTCTTTAAAATGTAACGGTGCCAACAAGGTCACTTGAAAGAACACTGTTCCCTTGCACTACAAAAGAAAATGTATGCCCTCAACATTGAGTTCTAGCATATGGTAAAAAACAGTAGAAAATGGAAGCAATTATTTTAGTAAAAAAAAAATATAAATGTAAAGGGTGGGTGTTAAAAGACAGTGTTTATAAACATTTTCAAGAATTTCATTCCTATCAGCACTGGGGAATTTCTTTATGCCTTGATCATATAATAAAAATTGTATCCTCAGTTTTTATTAATTCACCACCAGTAGACCTTAGTTCACAGCTAAAAAAACTATTATTCACTACAATGAAGGGGTTAAAGTAGTAAGATATACCACTCACAGTAATTATAGATTTCAGAGAATATCTTATTCTTGTTAGTGGATGCTGTAACTGAAATTTCAGGATTTCCTGGCCTTTTTTATGTACTCTTCCAAAGCTCTGGAATATAGCCTTTGTAGTCCACAAAACCATCACAGAAGGTTACTAAATAAGTAATATTAAAAATAAGTTAATCCTTGACATATGAATTCTTGTTTTTTCTCCTACAGCTCAAAACGAGGAACTTGCAAACATACAATGAATATGCTGAAAGTGAAAAAAAACTAATAAACAAACAAACCCTGACATGAAAGAGAAAGATGAAGATATATTAGAAAACAAAGTTTCATGAAGGAAAACAGTGAGTGAGTATGTCTCCAATAAGAGTATTTACAAACACATAATTAAAAACTTCAGTTGGCCTGCAGGTCATCCAGGATAAGAAAGGACATGGCTGAATTACAAAGTCTGCATACAGGACTATGTTCTAGCAATGTACAGTTCTTCAGACATTATTTAATCACTCCCTGAGCTGACACAAATTTACTGATGGTAACAGGACTTACAACTTCTATAGCCATGCATGTGTGCTATAATGTGGATATAAAAATCTGATTTGTCACTTTCAAAAGTATATATAATTTTGCATCCACCGTTTCTCTATAAAAGAAAGCAATGCCACATATTTGAGACAGAGATTAAAAAAATATGGGATATTTTTGTCTAAATTCCCACCTGTTCTTATATTTCATTTTCTTTCAATTCCGCCAAATTCATGGAGGACTTACTGCCCTAGAAATGATAGAGTGGGTTCATTTCTGGGAAGTTAACAGCTTATCAAGGGCAATATAAACAAAACTGGCACAACTTAGTGTTTCATAAAGCCTCTTTGTGTATGTGTATGTCTCAAATCCCAAGAAATTTCTGAATCCTCACAGAACATTGTGGTGCAGTTGTTGCAAAATAAAACAAATTTGCTTAGCATGAATGTCTGCATTACAGATTCCAGAAATAGCCAAACACACTTATCTGTTCATTTACTGAGAACTCCTGTTGCATTAGTGAAGCTGTTGGCCTCAGATAACAGCGGGAGTCAGATTGGTGAAATCAGTATGTGATTTCATTTATAAGAAAACTTGCAGAAAACTTTCAGATCAGACATTTTGTAATGTTTTTGTTAATTTGACAAGGAGTGATGGCTTTAAATTGAAAGAGAGTAGGTTCAGATTAGACACTAGAAAGGAAGTCTTTAGTGTGAGAGTGGTGAGGCACAGGCAGAGGTTGCCCAGGAAAGTTGACACCCCATCCCTGGAAGTGTTCAAGGTGTAATTGGATGGGGCTTTGAGCAACCTGCTCTAGTGGAAGCTGCTCCTGCCCACAGTAGGGGGATTGGAACTAGGGGACCCAAACCATTCTGTGATTCAGGTTCTCTGATCTTGTGCTATTCACATTCATATATTCATACATTCAGGTATGTTTCAATCCTGATACTTAAAAAAATATAGAATCTTTTCATAATGTATTGCTTGCTTCTTGTGATGCAATGCAGAATATTGTCGAAAGTGAGAAGTGCTGAAGCTACCTTCAAAAATCCCTTCTCTGATCACACTGCAGAGGTTCAATCTGCATGCATACCCCAAGTTTCCATATGAGTAATATGTAGAGTTTCTCCCTATCTTTCTACACCTTTAAAGGCAAGGAAAAATAAAAAGAAATAAAGCTGTGTTTTGATATAATTTTCTTCTTTTTTCATTTTCTTTTAGACCATGAGGTGATGGCCTGAAAAATAAAAAATCCTGACCTGCTACTTTCACCATCACATGATTTATTTTACTGCTCCTATTGCATTATAATGAGAAAAGCTTTGAATGCTTCATTACTACCTTTCCAACATTAAAGGATAAGATTCAAAACTGTGGTGTTTTGGAAGCACTTTGAACAGTGGAGAATACAGTACTTGGCTCCTATACAGCTTTTTTTAGAGCTTTGTCATATGGCTCTGGACACAAATTAATACTCAAAATTTTTTTTTGAGTACCATTAAAATAAATTCATTACTTTATAATTTTTATATTAATAAATTTTATCATTTATTTCCAATACCTTAGTATTATAAAAGAACTTTCTAGGTCTCTTAGAAATCTAACTGAAATACAGTCATGGTACAAGATTTTAGGTGAGGTGAAAAGTTGACCAAGCCTCCTCGGGATCAACTTGTAAGTTAATATTGCAAACATAGTATTATTCTCTCTTCTGAAACAGCCATTAGGGTTGTATTACTAAAACTGCATTTGTCTTTTCCTTAGAGAAAAAGAAGTGAATCACAATCTTTGGATCAAGCATAACATTAGCAAGGCAATGTGTATACATTAATGAGGTAGGCAGGCAACTCAGCCAAATAATGCTGCTAACTGTGCTGTTGCTTCATAATGATCTTTCACCCTCACTCAAATAGGGGAAACCAGGACTATAAATGAATTTAAAAGAAGGCAAAGGTTTTGCAGGATAGTAAAAGTGTGAATGTGATCAATCTGTTTGAACAAGCTGGAGACTCTGACTGCAAATTTTGAAGGATGAGTGTAGCTGATAAATGACAAAAAAGATTAGTCTGAAATATTTACTATCTGTAGTGCTAACAGTCATTCCATCTATATTAATTGGCACAGTGTCTTCTGTGCCAGATGGTCTATTGCAGAGAGTGAACATTACCCTCATGGATTTATCCAAATTATGTATTTGACGTTGGGATGAAAGCATTTTGCTTTTTTTTACTAGTTGAGCACAGAGAATTATGTTTGTCATTTTAATGCTATTATTCCATGCAGGTCATCAATAAATATACATACAACGGTCTAACTGGATTCTAAGCAAAGACAGATATGATATATTTTGTTTGAAAGAGCTCTAAAAACTTCAGTCTTATTATTGCCAGTGTTTATCTCAGCTTTCAAAAATAAATTCTGATGCCCTGTTGCTAAGGCAGTAAACAAATACTAGAGCTGAAAGACCCTGAGAGGTATAAAACTTTGCCATCTTCCCCAGATCTAGGTATTTTGGCAAAGACCCTGACTGATATAAAGTGTTTTGGCCCAATGCCAGTACAGGTGTTGTAGCTCCCTGCCCACTGTCTGCGAACTGCCCAAAGGTGATTGCTATAGAGCTGTAACACTCACCATCAGCTCAGCTCAGCTCTGCTCAGCTCAGCTCAGCTCAGCTCCCTGACTGTCTTCAGCCTTACCATAGTGGGTCACTCATACGAAGAGCTGCTGTCCTTGGAGGAAGGTGAAAAGGAAGGGACTGTAATTCAACAAGAACATGTGTTAGGCAAGAAGCTGCCACAACTTTTTGGGCATGCTACTTGGCATATACAGCTTGGAGGGATGCTACTCAAAGGGTCAAGATACCCTCAGAAAGTCCAGGGTTTCAGTCAGTTATTGAATAGAAGTCATATGGGAGTTGATAGTTTGTTAACTTTTTAATAGTCCATCAAACCCCAACAAACCAAAGTGTTGGTTTATTTGCTGTTATATAACTAAAAGCTTCCAACACAGACTTTTTATTAATCACAGCGTTGAAACATGGCACAGAATGTGTGAGATAATGAGATCAAGAGCTGGAAACTCTGTGCAGTTTAAAAGGTGTGATAAAAGCTGGGATCGTCTGTTCTAAATGCATACATACACTCAAAGGATATACAGGGGAGTGTACAAAGAGAGAGTCACATTTAAACTAAAGGGATGAAAAACTTAAAAAGAGGGAGGGAAGTCAATTGGAAGCAGGACAGAGAGCAGGATGCCTTCTGTCAAAGGATTGAAGTGACACAAATGGGAATTTAAGTGGAAAATGAAAACAATATAAATACTCTCTGTACAAGCAAAATAAAGGAATGACAACAGCAAGGAAAAGAGAGTGGGAAGACATGATATGGGCATACAGAATGAAAGATTCAAAGCTGAAGGGGAAATAAGCAAAGAAATGGCAAAGATGTTTGCACTTGGTGCTTCTTTTTGCTCAAAATAATCTTTGTCTGGTTTAGAGAAAAGTAATGCCAGAAGGCCAAAATCATCAGACAATTTGTCTAGCAAGAATTGTCCTTTGGAAGAAATATCAAATCCTGGCAATTAGATTTTGACCAGAGCACTCTCTTCACCAGGGAAACGGACTAGGGAGACATTCAGTCTTTCACAGTCCATTTTTATCTAAAATAAATCAATTACATTTTGGAGACACTATCAATGTTTGCAGGAAAAGATTTTCCCTGTTCCTCCTGCAGGTGGGTCTGTGATTACAATTTGAGTGTGTGTGTGGTGTTAAAGCTCACTGTGAATATTTAAATAAAATATAGCTATGTGTAGCTATGACTTGCTGCTTTGTACCCTGGCTTAAGCTTACCTCAGAACATTCATCTGCTGCAATAAGGGACATGGGCTGGAAGGAGGTCAGCAGAGGCCAGAAATGTGAATGAACATTAACTGCCTGCTAAACAAACTGATGATTCATGAGAGAAAAACAAGCATGATTTTAAAGGTCACTAGATCCAGTTAAACTCCATGTCTAAGACTTGTATGTGTGACACACACAATATGCAGACCTGCCATAGGGAAATTCCTTAGGTATTCATCAGCATGAATAATTCTGATCTCGTTTAGCACATAGCCATACTAAATTACATAAAGAAAATTAGGTATAGTCTCAGATCCATAGTCAGTGGTTTTATTAAGCAACCTCCACATCTTGCAGGAATTCTGGCACTCTCTATACCTTTTAACCCTCAGGAGAAATGAACTATTTCTAGAGCCAAGCTCTGAGAAAATTTACCTTTGCAGCCTAAGGCTTAAGAAAGGCTCACTTCTGGCAAAAGCATAGGTTTGTAATTTTACAGGATGCTCTCATAGGTCATTTTTGGATGGCTTTCAGCCTGATGCATTAAGATGATTTTAGCCTTTATTCAGTAATGCTTTGTTATTTTGAGATATTCATTTCTTCTTTTTCTTTTTCTTTTTTATTGCAGCTTTTATCTGTGGCACTTAGAATGCCAAGACAGATCGCCTCAAGGAAAATAAAAGGCATTATTATATTCTGTCTCTATCCAACATTTGTGCTTTCAACACATAATAAATATTCAGATGTGTTTGCTGTCATTAGCTAGAATGGGAAGTCTGTCACTGACAAAAAAAAGGAAGACCTATTTAATAAGAGCAGGGCCAAGCTTCCTTTAATATTTTGGAACCAAGCAACTCAATATTTCATTAAGGTCTTTAACAAAAACCTGACAACATAGTGTAGAACGGTTTTTGTCTGTGTGCTACTGGGGTACATTCTTAAGATATTTCCCTGACTCTTCAGCACAATAATACACATGACATTCATAATTTTATGGGCTGTAGAATACTGCCAGTGGATAGGCCATGTACACTTCCTGGAAATCCTCCTTTAGTTTTGGCCGTTTTAACTGGAAGGGGCAGCCAAGGTCACATCCAAGATGGGATGGTTATTTGCACTCTACTCCACTTCTCATCTGCTGGTAAGATTACAATCCCCGCTCTTCTCTAAATAAAGAAGGAGAAGCCACTTTTACAGTGAATGTTGAAAAAACAAGATAATGTAGGGTTTTCATACCACCATGGTCTATTATTAATTACTTTCGTTTTTTTCTTTTGTTTGGGGAAGCAGTATGGTTCACAGGCAACCAAGAACATAGCATTTGATTAATTTTTCACTACATGAGTCATTGCCTCTTTTACTAACTACATCTGTAAGATGCAGATCTTGGTCATAGTAATGCTTCTTGGAAAAAGTATCTTGAAATGGTTTGCAAAGAAAATTACATATCAATTTGTGTTAGGAATTTGTACGGCTCAAAAATTATGCAGATATATTCCAAGTCAAACACTGAATGGTACTGTTTTGCTAAACTTGACTGCAAATTTTCGTTAATTAACCCAAGTATGTGAAATATTTTATTTTAAAAATCAGTTGCAATTTAAAGTAATTAAATATTTTAAAATGTTAACATAGTTTCTTAGTAACTAGATACCGTTCAGTTACCATCCTTGAAAAATAGTTAATACTTCATGATTGGTGACATTTTGTCTTTTCTTCTGCATTAACAAAACATGATTCATAGTTTTCTTTTGTCTTCTGATTACCATTATTAGTTCAGAAAAGAAAGTGAGTCAAATTAATGGATATAACTTTGTTTTACTTGAAGCTTAAGTCAGCATCAAGGTCATATTTAAAAGTGAGGCAACAAATTGAAATAGCAAGATCTAAGTGCAGTATATATATTTTTCCCATTATTTCACTGATTAAAAAAATAAAGCCAATTTGTATATTAATTTTAAAAAACCCCAAATATATTGCCCACCTTGTTTTTTTATCGTCTCTTCCTCTCTTCACCTAGCAAAATTCCTTTAGCATACAAGAAACTCTACTGCATATATTTATTTCCCTGGAGAGAGACTGAAGTAAAAAACATGTGACAGATGTTAGTCACATTGCTTAATGTACTACTGGAACATATTCAGAAACTATGGTGATGAGCATGATATAAATAATCTATATAGAAGAGAATCCTGAAACCATTCCTCTAGAAAATGTTCATTAATTTCAATTAGACTTTTACCACGGTAATGATTAAGATGGGCAGATTACCAGACTATAAATATTATTATTCTATTTTATAAGAGCAATACCATCATAATGTTATTCCTAAACTTTGTTCGCAAAGGCTTTCTACTTATTTTCTTCAAAAAAGGTGAATATACTGATCGAAATGTTCATAAATGGCAGCACCGCAGGTTAATAAAAGGTTTGGAAGTGATATTAGTCAGCAGCTAAATTAATAGCCCAAGTGCTTCTTTGTAGTGGTGGTTCAAACTCAGAGAATGACATATCCCCCGAAGAATTTCGTGGGGCCTAGAAAGTGAGGCCCCTCTGAAGGTAGAGTTAAGTTTGGCCTTGGAAAGGGAGTCGAACTCCCCCCGCCTGCCCCTCAGTTAACAATACTATCTTGTGTCTCACTCTTTCCTCCCTCCCTCCTTCCTGACTGCATCCTGACCTTCGACCCTTCTCCGTGTCCTCCCCTGTACCGTTATGAGATAAGTTGTAACCCTCAGAATAAAAGTCTGAATGTTGGGCTATTCTGGGTCTTTTGCCCCTGAGCCCAAGCAGAGCGGACCCTCGTGTCTTGTGTCTGATTTGGGGCTTCGGGCAAAGGAACTCTCTCTCTCTCAGCAGCTCTCCGGTTTTTAGGACAGCGGCCACCATCCCAGGGAAGCCCAGCTCGCGGCGAGGGGAAAAGAAGTCCCTAGCTGAAGTTGACTTAACGAAAAGGAAACTCTCAGAACAAGCTGCCGAGCCACTGGCCGTCCCTGTGGTCAGCTGTCCGGCCCACAATACCAGCCACACTTCTTATCAATTCACTCTCCGTGTTGGCCAGAATGTGGTAAGCACAGTGGAATGGCTGTACTAGGTCAGTCAGAAAGAGCCATCCAGTGGGGGTCATCTCTCTGCTTGGTCTTTTTCTGAGCTTATAGACCTGTTTTCCTTTTAATTTGTTTATTCTCTAGCTAGAAGAGTCTTAGTTCACTCTATATTCCTCAGTTTTGTCCCATTTTGAAATAAATACTAATCTTTAATAATTATTGTTACTTCAATTATTTTGCTAATAATTTAAAATTCTGCTATATCCTTTTGAATATGGGAGGACAATGGAAGAGAGGTCAGAACCATATTTTAAAGGTGATTCATGATTTATTCAGCTGAGAATTATCTTATCAGGTTTTTGGGGGTTTTTTTGTGTTTTTTTTCCCCTGACAGTTACTAACATTTGATTTGGGGTTTTGTCTGTTATTCAGTATAGGACTTACATATTTGTGGATCTAACTTTCATTATCTCATGATTTTTCTTCTGAGAGGTAGCACTTAGCTTAGAGCTCATCATTTCACATGTGAATTTGCAGGTTTTTTCCTCTTGTGTATCACTTTCTATTTTTCTGCACTGCATTTCATCTGCCATTTTATTGCCCAATCAGCCTCCTAAGTTTCTGCAGCAATTCTTCACAGTCAGTCTGCATTTTTCCTATTCAGAATAATTTAGTATTATTAACAGCAAACTGTCCAAGTTCCTTACCAAATGCCTTTTCTAGGACTTGCATGAAGTCAGTGTAAAGCAAAGTCTCACCTCCGCACCCTGTAAAAGTCCATAGCGACCCGATGTCATTCTTGGACTGTCCTGCACAGGGCCAGGGGTTGGACTCAATGATTCTCATGGGTCCCTTCCAGCTCAGCATATTCTACTTTTCTAAGAATCTAAGATTTTCTTTAAAAGTCTTTAGAGATGGCATTGTAAATATTTTGAAAATACAGATAGACTGTATCAACTTAATCATTGTTATTTTCATGTTTGATAACTTGGTAAAAAAAAATACTAAAACATCCACATTACAGAACTCTTCTCTACAGAAGGCATGCTGGTCTTTCCAAGGAACTTGTATTTATCCAGATGCTCACTAATTTCGTTGGACATTTTGACTACTAATTTACCTAATATGGAAGTCAATCTTAGAGAATCTAGCAACCCCAGTATCCCCAGAAAGTCTCTCATAAACTATCTGCTGTGGTACTTTAATGTGCTGAAAGAATTCAAATACCACACAGAGAATTCTGACTATATTTTACAGGAAGATTCTGAGCATTTTCCTGCCCAAGGTGAAATTTGAATATCTGTAGATAGGCATGCAGTAATAGGGAAAACTCACTAAATATTTTGGTCAACATGCAAATTGCAGAAGACTACTGATATCATGACATCTTCAGTCTGAATTATTTTTGAAAGATAGTGGACATGATTAATTTATTTCGTGCTATGCCTACATCCCATATGGTCTCCACTTATGGTACTTAACAAACAAGCCAGAACCCACCCGTACAATTTATTTAAGGGTTTATAGATACTGTGATTAAGAAGGCCATGAAACATGTATCTGGGCACTTAACTGAGTTGAAATAATTTCTGGAGAGGTACTGAAGCAGGATTTCAAGGCTGAGTGTGCAGTCTATAATATATAAGCAGCTGGCCAGAGCTTACATTCTGTTATTGAATATTATTCATGTGCTTATGAGCTATTTTAGGTCCTTGTCCAGCTTCCCATGGGAAGAGAAAGCCATGTCCTCCATTCTGTGTTAGTGTTTTACTCTCATTAAGATACTACAGTCAGACCATGATACATCAGGTATTTTCACATTGAGGGCACAGCCTGAATGTGAAATTTCATGGAACTCCTCAGAAACATCTTCCCCCCCGCCCCGTTAATAGGAGGAGGAGAGATGTGTGGCGCAGAAATACCCCATTTATAGGTATTTTGGGTTTTGTAGGAATTGCCGTTGAGTGTGCTGACATCTTGTGGCTGGATGGATATTTAAACGTGTCATGTGTGTGCTGAGGGGAGGAAATTCCTGCACAGCCTCTTGGGATCTCCAGCTCTTCTTGAAGTCTTCAGCCAAAGGCCCCATGCTGAGAAACATTTTGCATTTGACTACACAGCATTGACTGTTTTTCTTCTTTCTCAGTTGAAATTTTTTGTTTCACATCAGAGCCCATAATTTTCGGGGAATAATAAGTACTTTCATGTGCATTTATTTTCTTCAAGTCACATAGTCATTAAATCTCTGTGCCTGAGACATGGATCAGATCTGTATGGTAGTGATAGCAAGAATGCTGGCATGAGTTTGCCAGAGAACTGCTCTTCTTTGACTGGTTCTTGGCTTCCTTTTGTGACCAGATGTTATCAGAAAGAGGAAATGTTGTGCTGTTTTTTTCCACAATGTACAGGAGAGACGGCTGTGCTCCAGTTCTTTGGGATTTTGTTTGTTTGCTCTTTCTAAAAAATATATCCCCCTCAAGCCCTTCTTGTCTCATCCTTTTACAGTCTAAAGATTGCTTCTGTCATTGGTGTCTTCTGGCTATTATGTTTCTGCACATTGCTCCTCCTTTGTCTCTGTAGCCTCCTATCTACTCTATCTTTAAAAAATCTCTCTTCTTTTACTAACTGTAGTTTTTGGCCCCCTGTTCAAAATTCTTTAGCAGAGAATTTGTTGTGCCTGTCTGCAGTGGAGCAGCTGATTCCACAACAAAATTTACCAGCTTTGATACTGCCATCCTGCTGTAAGGGACAAGGTGCAGAGCAGAGCCTGTGAGTGGAACTCAATGGAAGCTGATAAACCTGCTCAGGGTTGCTGCAAATATTATTTACTTGATGAAGGCCCTGCAGACAGGTGACTGCAGGTGTTTACAGAGCAGAGATTGTAGGTAATACAGGGGTTAATAAGATGCTTCTGAGGACAAGGGTAGAGGTTTTGTGGGTAGTTGCTGCCTCAGGCAGAAGGACTGGCATCCCCTGCGCTCGGTGTGAGAGTCAGACACAGAGGCTCAATGTATACAATCTGTCTCCCTCTGTTTATGTTCATGATTCATCTGTGCCTACATACTTTTGTGAACAGTATGCTGCACTATGTTATTAAACACAAAACTGTGTACATAGCTTCTGGGATTTGTATGTATGTCTCATAAGAAGAAAAAAAGGGTTTCAGTGAAATCCTGCCCATATGGCAGGTCAGCATGCATTAGTCTCCACTTTTGTGATGTGCCTGTTCTGAAGAACCATTCAGAGAATTTATCTAACCAGCACTACAGGAAACTTCCAAGCAGAAAAGGATATATACACATATGTTTCTTTATGATTTGATGACATTTCCAAAAAGGTGGTGTATCAGAAACCAGAAGAAAGACAATATGATCAAAGTACACTGTATGTCCAGTGTATTCTTGGTAAAAGTAGAAAGCTTACAGATATCAATTTATAAAGTGTATTTATAACAGATAAAGGAAATGGAAGAGAATTTAATGACCTGAGAACCTTAATCTTTTTAGGCAAAAATGAATTATTATGATTAAAAGTGAGGAAAATCTTCATAACTTCAAGAGATTTTTGCAACACAAATCTAGTAGCTACACTGTCAGAAGTTATTTGGGAAAATTAGGAGATTGAGTTATTTGTGAGGTCAACACAAGAATGAATAAATGGATCTTGGAAAAAATGTACACATCCCAGCAAAATTTTTATAGCTCTTGACACACTGAATTTGGGCACTTTCATTGCCAGTGGATCATATGATTAAGGAATGCCCATCTAACAGAAAGATACAGTCATCTGAGAGGCAGATAGAAAACCAAAACCAGAACAGTTCCTTTGAATTGTTCTCTACAGTAAATACTACTCTTCTCCTCTGGATTTTTAATGAGGAGTAAATCTGAAAATAATCTATTTTCTTTCTTTTTTTTTTTTTTTTTAATAACTGTGTAGCTGTAAGAAGATTTAAACTGCATCACATTTGTATGATCACAAATGTTATCCTCACTTCAAGGATATGAAATCCCCAAATCCATAAACAAACTACATTCTTTAAAGATGTTTTAATAAGGTTTAATAAGGGATGGAAGTAATGCTTAGACTTAGCAGAAGTGTAGACTTAGATTTTGTGTGGGAAAATGAACTCTATGACCACAGAAATGAACATGACCACAGAAATAGCAGTTCTGAAAATCTGTTTGTAGGCTTTTTTGCATATCTGCTATACTAAAGTTTCTATAATAAACCTTGTTCAGCTCTTTATTAACAAATAAAAATTTCTATTTCATTTGCAACTCACAAGCTGTAAGAAAAAAATAAAATACCTTACCTTGCCAATATTTCATTGAGCATTTTTTTACTACATATTAATATATAACATAAACTCCTCTAGATCTGATCACCTCAGCAAAAGACAAGGAACTCCCAGAAAGTGTCCAGCAGAGGCCACAAAGATGATGAAAAGTCTGGAGCATCTCTGTTATGAGGAGAGACTGCAGGAGCTGGGCCTGCTTAGTTTGGAGAAGGGGAGACTGAGAGCATCTCATCAATGCTTGCAAATATCCCAAAGGTGGCACATCTGGCCAAGAGGATGTGCCAGACTCTTTTTCATTATGCCAGTGACAGGATGTGGAGCAATGGCAATAATAAATGAAACACAAGAAACTTCACCTCAGCATGAAGGAGAATTTTACATGGAATGCTGTAGAGCACTGGAACAGGGTGCCCAGGGAGGTTTTGGAGAATCTCTTTCTGGAGCTGTTCAAAACCCTCCTGGATACATTCCAATGGCTCTTCAGAGGGCCATTCCAACCCTAACTGTACTGTGATTTTCTAAACTCTTTAAATATTTTGCATTCAATCGAAAAGACATCATACACTCTATCAATAATCACTGCAATAATTTTAAACTTATTTTAAAGAATCAATCTAAAAAAATATAGTGGTTGAAAATTTCAGCACAACCTTCAGAAATTTCTGTTACTGTGAGCAATTACCTTGAGATCATATAGGCTAGAGTGAAACCAGCCACAATCAAACTTGTGTCACACTTGAGCTCTCCCTTATGGTGATTCTGTAGCACTGCTGAAAGAATTTTGTGAATATTTTTCTGCTGTTTTAAACCCAATATTATTTAATAAAATGTCGATTCTTCCTACTCTTAAAACACTGATAAATATAAGTATTACCTGAGTTCAAACAGAGAGTTTTGGCCACACTATTCATTGCATTCCTTTTTATTCTGTGAATGAATATGTTGGATTTCACAAATTGCCAGAAATTTTTGCTCTGCCCTAACTGTGATGTGGTGTCATCAAAACCAAAGTTTCAAGGTGGATGTCACCATGTCTTTCAAGCCTAATGAGTCTGCTGTAAAACCAAAATATTTTAAAACCCTCAAGGAACATAATTTCTTTAAATAAAATGGAAATAATTAATTATTTTAGTAAAGAATATTCAAATTAAGGAAATTTGCTTGATACCCTTTGTCTATTATCCTTGCTTTCCTCTACTCAATCATCTTCTGAGTAGCACCAATCTCAGACTCTGCTAGACCCCTCTGAAGTCTTTCTGCAGTATTTTCTCCACTGTAAAATGTCATTTTCTGAGTGTCAAACTCTTATTTGTGACTGTAACTGATTGTCCTGTCTCCAAGATCCTCTGCCTTGAGTAACTCAGTAAGTCACTCAGGGAAGGAAATGTCTCCCTTTCTCTGCCAGTAGGCTCTTTTTTGCTGTTTAATGAAGGTAACATAAACATAATTATAAATGCATAATGAAGTAGATCAGCTGGCACTATCACAAAACCAAAACCCTAGAAGATACATTTCTTTGTTGTTTAGCAGCCATTAAAGAAAGCAGGATGCAGTCAGTATCTGGGAAGTACATGGTGCGTGTTCTTGTCAGTGTGGCTGCCAATACAGATTGAATAAGGAGGGATCTTTGGAACCATCCCGTCTTTCAGAAGAACTCTGAGCTGCTCTTGCACTCTGGGCTGTCTGCTGGGTGTCAGTGCAACCTGATTTGCTCAGAACACTAGGGAGACATGTTAAAAGAACTCAGTTTCCATGCACAAGGCATACTATAGAGGCATTATTTTCAAACCTCCACAGCTTAGACAAACCAAAACCAATTTTTCTTGGAACACTCAAATGCTCTGCTCTCAGTAAGGAATAAGTATCTGCCAATTTCTAATTTTCTAGGTTCAGCTGATTCATCAGTACAGTTTTTCATCAAGTAGTCATAAGGCAATTTATAACAAGTCAATTTCAGTCTACTTATATTCCAGAGCACTAAATGGTATTAATCCAAACACCAGAGAAAAATAAACAAACTGAAGGTTTAGGCTAGGCTTGAAAATTTTTAATCCCCAAGGCAAAAATTTTAGGAAAGTATGAATGGGGGGGGGCCGCCCCCCCCAAGGATTTTTCAAAAGCAGTATTTAGGGATCTACTGTAAGAATATAACCTGTAAAAAAAAACTAACTAGTTTGAAAACCAGTTCAACTCAAACTGTTTTTCTGGCAGTCCAAAACGTATTGAAGTGTTGATAATCACAAAATTTGAAGTGGTTTTCTGACTAAAGAGTTTACAAAGGACTCATTGTAGTAATTCTTCAAATACAAAACAGTTGTTTAAGCATCTCAATTCATAAACCCAAATTTGTTCATCATAAACATTACTCTGTGTTGGTACATCAGTGATATGCTTGTCTGCCTAACAGTACATGTGACAATTATGACTGGCTGACAAAGTGGAAAAAAAATCTTATTCCTTGACAGAAATTACTACACAAAGGAATAGAGAAGTAGAGAAAAGCTGTCCTTGGATTTGCTCCTGGACAACTGTTGTCCTGGCACAACTTCCTTTCCTCTAGAAAATCAGGATAAGTAAAATGTTCATGGGTTGGTCTGGGCTAGCTTCCAGACCAAACCCAGACAATCTCTTAGCCTTCTCAACCAGGATGGGACAGAAAATAAGATGGGAAAGCTACTGGGTTGACACAGGGACATCACCAACTCTCATCACACATTTGATTTGGGTAAAAGTAATTTACTTTACTGACAAATAAAATAAATTTGGATAATAAGAATCAAAGACAAATATATATTTGTATTTGGAAGATGGGAAATTTATTTTCTGAAAACACACATGAAATTAGATTCTATTTCTTTGCCTGAATGAAAATCTTAGCTACATATTTGATAGCATCAATAATCTCCCACCTTGAAAAGTATCTTATTTTGCTTCAAAGGGTTCTGGAGATACCTGTTTATGAGATTTTTTGCTCCCTCTTTAGAAGCTGTCTTTGAAAAGAGCCCTCCATTGGTCACCTTGTAAAACTTTTGAAAGTTTAAGGATAGCACCCTCTCTTAAGAATATTTTTACCAGGGAAATTGCAAGCAGTTTCTGAACACGTGTGAGTATATTTTAAGGAGAACATTAGCCAACCCATAAATCCCTCTGAGATGAGGAGGAAAGGAAGCAGATCTATCTCCACATACAGGAAACACAAGCCACCATCTCATTCTTCTTGAGATGGCAGTGAAGTAGAAACAACCCCACAGAATGACGTTTGAATTATACCCAGTGGATGCAAATTGGTGTCAAAAAGACCTAAGAATGTTTCAAGGAAGCTAAAGAGCAGAGCATGGACCTTTCTCCTCTTGCTGTGCATGTCATCACTGGCCTAATGTATGCAGACATTTCTTCCTTCTGGTTGCTGTAAAAACAACGTTGGAACTCTGCTTTCCCCTGAGATTCAGGAAATGGTAATAAGCCCTTTCTGCTTGCTCTGAGGGACTCATATTTGAAGCAGGAGACAAGAGAGCTTTGAAAGCTGTTCCCAACTCACTGCTATTGGTATCTGGCCTGGTACCAATGAAGGCCATCTTTCTGTGACTGGATCAACTATCTTGGCATGGATTTTTGCCTTTGTGCCAGCTGGGAGTCACATTTCACTGTGCCTTGCACTTCATCTACACACTGGCAGAAGCCAGATTTCCCTGCAGGCTGCTTAACCACCTTGGCATGGCTTTTGTCCAAATGCTGGCTAGGAGCTGGTTCCTCTGCGGCCTTCTCAATTCTCTTGGCATGAGACATTTGCTCAGACACCAACTGAGAGCTCAGTTCCTGCAGCCTGCTGTTTCCATCTGCTGATTCTGAGTGGCAACAAAAAGAGAGGGGCTACCCTTCAAACCACCTCGGATCCTTTTTCTTTGATATTTTCTGAGGGGAAATAAAACCAGTCCTCAGAGATAAAGAAACATTAGGTTAAACATTCTGTGAAATCTCTGTTCCAAAAAGAAATTGGAAGTTCAGCCTCTGTGTGTCTCAGTCAGTTCCACCTGGGCAATCAAGCTACATCTGGCTGTAATTAATCTGCAAAAAAAATGAAGGGCAGCCCTGTGGGATGCATCCACTTAGAAAATCCACAGTGATTTCTGTATGATCTGCCTCTTCTTAAAAATGTGTTCTAGGCTCTTGATCTTCAATCCTGATCTCCGAATCTCCTTCCTTTAATGCTTTCTCTGTTGCTGACTGGTTTGCCTGACTTTATGACTGTCCACTCTTTTCGTTACTCTTCAGTTCAATAACATTCTTGGATTCTTGACTCTGTTGCAGATTTATTTTTCCAGGCTAGTAGAAATTTATTTCCTTTTTTGGTTCACTATAAATAGGTCTGTCCGTACAGACTGCCGTAAGCGCTGAGTACAAATGTCCCTGTCTTAAGCTACATTTCCATGAAAGGTTATTGTCTGGATACATAAAAATCTGGACATCTCTTCCTGACAAATGATTTAGTTTAGATTCTGTGTGAAGATCTCTCCCTGTCTGCATGGAGATGGACAATATTTATCTCCTACAAACCGAAACAAGGCTGAGAGAATTCAGTTTCTGCAGCTTAATACACCAATGTGTTTGCAGTTTTGCTAAACCCAAATGATGAAGAGTCCTGAGTCAGACATGAGAAATCATGACATTTCTTCTACAAACTTATGACTACTAAGCATTTATAAAAGCTTCATATCTCAAAT
This sequence comes from Petroica traversi, assembly GCA_025920805.1. NCBI lineage: Eukaryota > Metazoa > Chordata > Aves > Passeriformes > Petroicidae > Petroica > Petroica traversi. The sequence goes on from JAHLSL010000061.1 coordinate 78,336, forward strand.
GTCCTTGGCATTTGGGAGATGGGACATGACGGAGGAAGAAGAAAGGTAAAGGGAATGCCTATTACCGGGAAATATTTAGCAGACAAAATAGTTTTACAACCTTCTTGCTGGAGATCTTAGTAGGCAAATTGGAACATTTAAACAACTTAATAATAACACCACATAATAACACCACTTAAATGTGTTCAATTTTTTCTTAACTCCTGTACCATATTTTGACTTTGAATAAGCACTTTGAAAATGTCTGAAGAATAAAAGGAAGACACTAGACAATTCTAAAAAATGTATATTCCCTTGATTAACTCGTTAGGTCACATAGTCTCTGCCTATTGCTTCGCTTGTATGATAGGAAGACTGGTCTGCCTATTAGGCTTTTTATAATTAAATAATAAATTTTTGCTAATAACTTTAAATTAATGCATAAGAACTATCCATGGGCAGATAGTCACTTCCAAATGTAGTTACAATATCTGGGCCCACAGGTCCAAAAGGTGAGTTCTTGACTTCATGTGAAGTCTTTTAATTTTTCTAAACTTCTTACAATGACCAGTCTATTTAACTATAAGGGCAGTGGCCACTCTAGTTTTCTTCTGGACATAGCTGGAAACCCTGATAAAGCTGAAATAATTTGACAACAAAAATCTTCCCCAAAAGAAACTGAGGCCCCAGAATAAAACAGAACAGAAAACAAAACCAAAATCAAATTAGAATAAAAGTCCTTTTCCAGGCTGTGTTATTTTTACTTAACACCTCTTACATGGCTACTTGAAGAAAATACATAATTTTATTTTTCCTCTTGCAGTGATGCTTTGCCACTATTTCCTTCCAGTTCCCTATGTGTGAGCCTCTACAGAATAGAGGTTTATTAAGATGGCTATGAAAACTGGTCAAAACAGCTTGTTTTTGTGTTAATGGGTTCCTTCCAGACATATTTTCACAGGTTTTCTAAAATGCTAAATTGTATCATAATTCTGATGAATTCTGAAGTCATTCTGTTCTGAAGTGTAAAGATTTGTGTAAATGCATTCTACATACACTGTAAAAACTGGCAAAAGTAGTACTTTGAAGTAAAAATATAACAGATTATCCTGAAACTGCATTTTAAAAAGCTTAAACCAGGTTCTGACTTCTGGGATAAGTATGACTTCTGAAATAGATATTCATCATTTAAGTAAATGATATAGTGTATACTGAAAACAGTACACTGAAAATGCAATAGAAATAGCATTGTTTGGCAGTCATTAGCTGTCATTTATTTTGAGGGGACTTGACTGTTATGCTAGCACTAGTATGCTTTGCCATGTATAAATCTAAATAAGGGAACATCTGTAATTTTTTTTTTAAATCCATAACAGAACAGAGACAAAGGAAAAAAAAAACAACAGGTATTTCTGGTAACATACAGAGAATTCCTCCATGTGTTTTGAAAGAGCATTTTTCTGAGCTGATGTGAACTCCTAGAGGTCATGGCCACCAAGACGGAGCAGGCTGGACCCCTGTCCCCACGGATGGGGAGAGGACTGTCACCTGTGACACCTGGAGGAGCCTGGGCAGAGGAGCAGGAGACCAGAACAGGAACACTGCCAAAACATGTTGAGTCTTGGACATTGCCAAAGACAAGTACACCCATGTTCCTACCAAAAGCTGCACTAGAGACAACTGAGCAATTACTGAAACAACCCTTGAAGTCACAGCCGCTGCCAAATAACCTACGGCAGGCAGCCTTCATCCACCTTGTTTGAGTGGGTATTTTTTTACTTCTCTATTGTAATCACCAGGACTAGTCCCTCAATATTTAACTAGATAAAACTAATTTCCTTCATTCTCTCATGTCTTGTTAAAATATTAACTTTTGGGGATTTAGGGAACCTGTCACAGATAATTTCCATAGTACCTAGTGCTGGAATGGACCACATTAAAACTAATTTCTCTTTATGCTGCTATAAATCAAACAGCAAATGCGATAAAAAGTTAAATTTTTAACATTTTTAAAACACTCATGAGCCAATCATTTAAGATTAGCCAGCAACACTTAAACAACCATTCATTCTTCTTTCATTTATTACATTTTCCAATACAACAATACCTAAAGAGGAAGGAAGCACTATGTATAGGTACACAGAAGAGAGGGGCAGTAGGAAACATTGAAACATCTCATTCCAGCATCAGTGTTTAAAAAGATGCTGTTGCTGTTATTGTAAATAAATACTAAATTATAGGAGCCTTAGAAATACATATAAAGGAACATGGATCACACAGGAGTCTTACTTTGTTTTTTCATACCTTTCTACAAAACTGTGAGAAGAACTACATATATACTGGGTAAAATAAATGTATAATTGTTTTCTAGGGAACCATCTGTCCCTTTTAATACATCTACTTTTAGCTTGCTTTTTAGCAATCAAATAGTAGGTTTATAGTATTTTATTAATAGAGATTAATTAATTTTTTAGCATGTTATTGATTTTTAAACTATTTATTCACTACTTTTCTGAGTATAAAATTTTAATGAAAATTCATCTGCCTTGAATCTCTATTTTACTTGGTAGTAGAAGAAAAAAGTAATTGGAATTTTATATTTAAAAAAAAAAACAAACATGAGTGTGAATACAAAAGCCCCCCACCTGTGGAATAGCTGTGCCAAAGCAATTTTTTATGTGAGTAAAATGCTTAAAATCCCATTAGGCCTCAAGCTCTTAAATGAAATTTAGGTTTCACAAAGATCTTTCCAGGAGGGGATGATTTCCAAATACATACAACTATAGTCAGATTAAGTTCCTAAGGACTGAATTTTTCAGAAAGGCTGCTAGGAATATTTTCAGTGACATTCAGCAAATGCTAGTTAAGGAGATCCTTCAGATTCAGATCTAGCCTAGCAATAAACTTTTTATACATGATCCTCAGTGCCCTAAGGGGATTCTCTGTGAGGTCAGAGTCTTAGTCAAAGTTATTTGAATTCTTTCAAATTATATGCATTAAGTTGTAACTTGAAAACCTGACTACTTAAAGTAAGTGCTGTCAATTTTTATCTTAAATAATGGCCTATGATGTTCACATAGCTATTTTGCAACCAGCATTACATTAAAGCTGTGAAGTAAGTGTTCTTCACAAAGTCACATTTCATTCTAATATGAGGCTCCTACTGTGAGCAGAATTGTTTGTTCACATGCTAGTTATTTCCATAGTAATTGTAATAAACTAAATTCACTTTCAGAACAGTCCAAGGTATCCAGAAATATGCCCTTTGGAATACAATTTTCCAATCAAAAAGAGAAAGACCTAATTTAAAAAAAAGTTCCTTAAATCTAGATCAGGTTTAGATCTAGTCCCTCCCAAGTTAGGAACAGCATTTCCAATTTGATTAAAAAATTTTCAGAAGTTATCTATCTATCAGCAAATGCATTTATTATGTTTGCATGTACATTTTTATACAGAAAAGCTGCACATTTTTCAGTATATTTTCACTGAGATGGCCAGTTTACTAAGGATGAACACAGAAGATATTTTAGTAATGCACAGAGTTGCCTCAGTAATTAAAGGGGACCTACAAGAAATATGGAGAGGGACTTTTGACGAGGGCATGTAGTGATAGGATAGGGGGTAATGGCTATAATATGAAAGAGGGTAGGTTTAGTTTTTATATGTCAGGTAGAAATTCTTTATGGCAAAGGTGCAAAAACTGAAACAGGTTGCCCAGAGAAGTGGTGGATTCCCCATCCCTGGAAGTGTCCAAGGCCAAGAAGGAAGGGGCTCTGAACAACCTCTTCTAGCAGGAGGTGTCCATGCCCATGACAAGGGGTGAGAACTAGAAGATCTAAAAGATGCTTTCCTACCCAAACCATTCTATGATTCTATTCTATGGTTCTGTGATTTACTGTATTTAACCAGTTGAGGGAAAAAAGAATAAAGCTACTTATTTTGTTTTGTAGAATCAATGAATCCTACAAAATTCCTATTCATGAGGTTCTTTTGCATTCTTGATTTCATTTTCTGGCTTAATCTGAGTTTATGGTTAATCTCAGATTATCATGCTGTTCTATATCAAAAGACTTGACTAAATGATCTTACTTTATTCCAGTTCCATAAATTGACCCAACACTGTGCTTTTTTTCATTCAGTTTCCATGTAAAGTTCTTAGTTAAAAAAGTTCTCCTTAGACTCAACTTCTGTTTTTCCATACTTATTAAAATTTGGATTTATGTTATGCAGGCTAATATACCGTAGCAGACAGACCTCCAGTCCCAGATCTGGAATGGTCTCCTTGCTCCTCCATGCCTGGCGACTGACAGAAGCTGTTGATGAACACATGAAAGAATTTTTTTCCTTTAGAGGAAAAAAAGTGCCATCCTGTAAATCAGGGTTAAGCATAAACCCAAAATACTTCTTCTAGGAAACCTTACTAAAATAATAATAAAAAAGTTGTTGAGTCTCCTGCATGATAAAGATTCTAAATAATACAGTAGAAAGATATCTAATTCTTATAATGATGTGTCTGCATCAACTTCTAAACTTGAATCCTCTGATTTTAAGCTCTGAAGTATGTTTGTTTTAATTCTGTCTTTTGAACACCTCTCAAGAAAATGTACAGAAGATATATTGTGGCACAGAGACTTTGAATTTCAACAGAAGAGCACTTTTAAGATAGTTGATGGTGATGCCTATGAACTAAAAAAAGGAGTTATGTAACTGACAGGAAATTTAGGGAACAAGAACAAGGAAAGCACTGAGAATGTTCTTTAGGAAAATGAAACTGAAGTGTCATATCCTTTCATTTAGTAAAGTTTTATTCTATTAAATATAATTATTTTTCCTCCAAGTTTTGATAAAAATGAGGTTGCTAGGAAACTCTTCTGATTTCAGGTGTGCCTGTGTAAATATGGAGTAACTAATTTACATTGATGACAGCTCCTGGACTGAAATAAGAACAGTTGTGGAGTAATTTTGATGTTTTTTCATGACTAAAATAAGGAAATGTGTTGTTACGGAAGCGACAAAACTCAATGATCAGCTTTCGTCTACTAGTCTCAAGTCAATATCTGTAATAAGTTATGAGACATTAGATTTATGCTATGCTTTCAAATCCCTTATTCCTCCCCTTTGCATATGTAATGATCTGCATGCCCCACTGCCATTAGTCACACAGTTCTCCATCCAGAAATTCAGGCTACTAAGGGTGCTCAATCAAATTAATGTTTTATATGTGAGAAAGGCATTTTCAAATGCCTGAAAGGAGGTGTTTTTTCACCTTTTTTTCCATCGGATAAAAAGGAATTGAAGCTTAATTCCTGTCATATGGCAATCAAGTGTGCTTTAAATTAGCAATGAGCTACTGCATAGTCAGGTATAGCCTGAACAACAGTATCCCAAATGCCTTTTGAATCATCGTATCGTGCCTTAGCCTGCAGTTGTGAGGGCTGACAAGAAGCAATCCTAACTGCAGATCACTTTCACTTTGCCAGACATTATCCCAGGCATGAAATCTGTCTTCTGTGATGAGATGATAAAACATTGGCTAGAATATTCCTTTGTACTCATGTTTCTGGCCACAACTAGGAACACTGCTCCCTTTTGCTATTCCATGTATTATTTCCATCCTTTAAGCACCCACTAAATAAGATTGAAGGCTTCACTGTAAGAGCATGTGGCTTCCAAAAGTCTAGTGTCAGGCATGCCTAGCAGGATAACTCTTATGGCAAGGAAGTTCTCCTCTTATTCAAACAAACAACAAAAACAACAACAACAAAAAAACACTCTATGACAGTTTGCCCAGAATGTAGCTTTCGTAAGGCATATCTCTACCAGAGAACACCTTGTGTTACCAGGACTGTCATTCTAACATGTCCTCTAGGCACTTCTCTAAAGGTGGCTGTAATTATTTGCCAAGGAGCTGGAAATCCTCAAGGAGTCTGAACATTTCAAAGATATTTATCCAAATGGAGACAAAATTGACACTGCTCAGATAACCAAAGTCATCATGCTCATGTTTGTGTGTCATTTGGGTCTAAAGTTGCTTTCCAGGCAGCAATGTGCCCCTGATCCTTTGTGTCTCATAGGTGATATGCAACTGGTTGCTTTTCTGTAGACAAGGTTTAGTCTGAGGGGAATACATTTTTTTTTCACAGCAGGCTTGCCTAAGATTGGCTTCTTTTTAACAAAAAAAAATCTTTGAAGTGCTTAAAAAAGCAACTGTCTCACCTTCCAGAAATTACCAGATACAGATGGGGTTGACAACACATAGCAGACACAGTCATATAAACCCAGGGGAGACTCACAGTTCAGAAGTAAATGGCTATATTGGCAAATCTATGTATGAAGGCAAGATCTAATCCCTCACTAAAGACCTATATCAGTCTCCTTCCCTGCCCCACACCAGATGGTACCAGCAGTACTCTTGAGATGCCCAGAAAAAAGGAGCTGGTCTGCCTTCACTGTGTGAAAAACAGCACGCCTGCAGTGGTTCTATATTTTGTCTCCATATCCTGTTTTATATGAAGAGTACCTCATGCATAACGAATTAGTAACGAATTTAATTCTCCTGAAAGTGGAGTGGACATTTCAGTATTGGCTTGCTGGCTATTCCAGCTGTGCCATCGTGCTCTTCTGATTGAATTTAAATGCAAACTGAAGGTACTACTGAAATTATGATAAGCTGCTCATGGAAGTCTAGACTAGCTGGTGTTGCTGCTACATTTTACCTTAGCAATCAGTCTCCATGATAAACAGTTTTGCTTCTGATGATTTTTAAATAGACTGCTGCTCTGATATCTGAATGATAGTTATTGCCACCTCTATCACTGTTTTTCCCCAAGCAGGGTTAATGCTGGAGGTACAGGATAGAGAATTGCTTCTGAAACTTTCACCTCACTGCAAAGTGTTATTGATCCCTGCCTCTTGATTGCCAGAGCCTGCTTTACTGCACCAAGGAGCATTTCAATACAACCATGAGACACATCCCCTGTCATCATGGAATTCCCAATTAACCTGCTTCAGCAACTCTTACAAAAAAGCTATATACTATCTATGGATTTTATCCTAATTAGAGGTGTCTTGACTGTTCCTGCAATTAGTGTTATACCTGCTGAGCATGAAACGGGGCTTGGATGTTATAACTGCACCAATAAATTTACATCTGTAAAATGCATATCAGTTGTTGGTGGTAGGCAGGCACATTTCAGAACACATCTCACTGGTTTGGAAATGGGATTCTGTATGTAACAGGAACACAGCCTAGAGGGTGACCTGTCTATCACATTCCTAAGGTCTGCTTTTCTATCTACTAACATTCAATCAGCACTTCAGCAGGAAGGGCACAGGGACACAGGTAATTCAAGCAGGCCTCTCAGAAGGTGTGAGAGCTTTTATAAATGAAGTCCCTTTCAGATACAGAAAAGGCCACAGATCTGAAGAAGAATTTTTAATTTTTTTTAAATTGCCTTTCAAAGGCACATATATGTTCAGACCTGACACATTTTTTCTTTTTAAATAATTATTCCTTTCCTCCCCCTCCCACCCTCCCAAAGAAACACCAAGTGCTAAAACTTTTTCTTTTTTTTTACAAGATTTTACAAGGAAAAGAAGAAGGCAAAAAAAGCTGATGTTCAGAAAATACTCAGCTGAAGATCTCCAAGAACATAGATTGTTTAAATATGCCCTTACTATAGGAAATATTTTCCCAGAACAAAAAGACATCATTCAATATTTTGAAGGCTGTCATCTCTATAAATAAGAGGAGAAGAAGGGGGTTAAGCATTAAAACTTTTACACACACAGTAAGGCAAGAGGAGAGAAGAGGCAATGAGAACCAGAGTGCTCACAGTTTCTCCAAGTTACAGTAAATGTCTATGTGGAAGTAGGCAGATGCAGTGATGTTAATAAATGCTGCAGCAATATTTTTGGTGAAGACAGGGCTCTTTAACCTGACGATAACCAGGATGTCATGTTGCCACATTCTTCTCCACTTCTTAACTATCTTCTCTTGCTGTATAAAAGCAACATGTTTTTTTAACCTCCACTAGTTATAATCCAGTTGGTTTAAAGACATCAGCAATTGTTTAAACCAATTTTTTTTCTATACAAAATGATCATTACATACCTCAGAACTCTTACAACTCTTTTAACAATAATTTTAAAGGAATTAATACCTTTCCCTTTATAGTGAAAATAATGTTGTTTCTTTTTCCTTCAAAGTCTGTATTCTGACAACAGACCCTCAGTCTCCCATCACCTCCTCAGAAAGTCCCTATTCTTAGGCCATTCTCTGCTCAGTTCAGAAGCTCATCTGCTCTCTGCCAACTATGTTAGGCCTAGATGCACAAGAGTATTCAAGCCCTAAAATATCTTTGGTGGTGAATGGAACTGGGCATCTAAGAAGGTGCAAAATGCTCTAATTAGCAGCTGTTCAAATAAATTTGAAAATTTTAACAAAAACTTCTCCATCTCTATTTCTGCTTAACTACATTCATGCTCATCTATCTTTATACAGTAATTGCAAAAACTTCACATTTTCCAATAGTTAAAATACCGAAAAGTTAAAATGCTAAGCAGCTAATGACTAGTCATTATTTCTAGGAAGCCTTATAGTCAACCATAAGTAGAAAGCACTATGATGGGAACTGTGGAAAAGTCTGTGTACAAAATTTATCATCAGTATCATTGTATTTTACATGCAAAATCTGATTATTATTTATGAACCTATCATTCATCCAGTGTTTGTCTACCATTTAAACAAGGTAATTTTAATATATAGCTTTCTTAGCCATTGATTGCAAGAAAGCTTTTCTGCTCAACCATAGTAAATTTTCAAAAGGTAAACTGACTCAATATCAATATATAAATTCCTGTGCAGTACACAATACCTTTCTTCACTGTGGACTAAAGTATTTTTTATTGTTTCTAGATGGTCCATACTCAAAGATTTAAAATATCTTAAGGAAGAAGATGCAGCTTCGTTCATTTAAAGTTGCTTTGGTTTTTTTGTTTGGTTGGTTTTTTGTTTGTTTTGTTGTTGTTGTTTTTGGTTTTTTTTGCTTCATTGTTTAAGACACCTGTAATTTTTGAGAATGGATAAACTAGTCCTAAAATTTACTTTGCAAAGTTTTAATTTTTTGGGGGGGATGGGATAGTGAATTTTGCTGCAATACATGGCCTTAAATAAAATCATAGTTACTACTGACATCCTGAAAAATAGTTTCGATAGTCTACTTTGCTCTGTATTCCTGTTCCCTCTCTGGCCAAATACATAATTTGAAATAGGTTCCATTTGAGATTATTTCCAATCAGATTTTTCTTCTACAAACACTTGAAACACCCTATGGAAATATGTTGTTTCTATGAACACATTTTACAGTGAACTCCTTCTCTAAATTATTTCTGGGAAGGGAATAAATGAGGGAAAAGGTTAATAGAACTAAAGCTGTTTTGCAACTAGATGTATGTTTATCAGAAAATGTTTCAGCATTTTTTTACAGATACAGTAATTAACCACATTTAATAATACTAATAGTTTCTGTATTTATTCTGTTGACTCAAAGAAACTAAAAAGTATTATATAGATTATTGGCCTTATTGCAGAACATCTGTTGGTATACCAGAAGCAACTGAGTAAACCAGGGACAGAATTTGTGACTAATGAGACAGAGTCAGAGGCAGGGTCAGCTCTGAGTCCCTGTCCCATGCTCCACAGTGGGGGATAACACTCCTCATTATGAACCATCTCCTGGCAGTGTGCTTCCATACAAATTCCATCAGTGTTTCCACCTCTTTACTCTGGTGTGTGGAGGAAGATGAGTTTGTTTTCATTTGTCAGCAGATCTTGAAAAAGGAAGACCTTTAAAAAATAAGAGTAATAAGGATTTATTAAGTAATCAGTTTGGCCAACCATGAATGAGCAAAGATCCCTGCAATACAGATCTTCTGATTTTATACTTATGATTGCAGTTCCAAGCTGACTTTATGCCTGAGTAAAGGTAATTATTGAGAATATGAAAGAGCTCAAATCACTCAGTTCTTCCAGAAAATCAAACCATGAGGATCATTCTTGTCAAATCAATAATGAGCTCAACTTCTCTGCCATTGTCTACACAATGGCCTTTTATTTTCTTGCAAGGTATCTGTAATTCTCAAAAGCTGCTGCTATGCATTACTTTTTCTTGCTGATCAAAAGTACACACTTTACAGCATTTACAGCTTTCAAAGATCAGATCCCATTACAAAGGACTTTTTCCACTTTGATCAACACAAGATAGCATTTATTAAATCACAAAAGGCCATTGTTAAAATAATATTAAGTGTATAAATACAATCAGCAAAACCCAATGAACTAGTGGTTTTCTTTTTCTTTCTGCATTATTCTTAACACACTAGGTTTTAAAGGTAATGCAGTCTTTAGGCACACAATGAGTTATTTCCTGTGCTAGACAGTTGCTATTATTACTTCTGCGATGTAGTAAGGGACTGAAATTATTTCATAGTATAATAGAAGTGTCAGTTGGAGTCTCCTGCTTGAACCTGGGCTATTGCCAGCAGTGCACGGGGGCAGCTCTGTCTGTGTCTGGCAGAGTCTTCAAGATGCCCAGGAGAGAGATTTCACAGTCTCTCTGTGCAACTTATATCAGTGAAGTACTACCTACCTTGTGACTTTTTCCCCCTGCAATATCCAATCTTAGTTTTTCAAGCTGCAAATTGTTACCACTGTAACCATTTGTACCATAACAATTATGTTGTTGGACATTGCTGCAAATAGTTTGCCACTGTGATCATTCAAAAAAAATCAAACCAAACAAACCCCAACCAAAAAGCAACCTTGATACATCTGCTCTAACAGCACAGAGTAAACGTGAGCATTAGTAGGGGCGCAAAAGTAGCTCTAGTGCTTGATATGGAGATATGTCCATTTATTTTGGTGGGCAGAACAGGAAAGAATCCCTGAAAATTCTATCTTGCTTGGTTTTCCTTTCCCAGAAAAATGTGAATTATTACTCGAACCCCATTTATGACAGTTTAGTTAGGGAACTCATGACATTTAAAGTTTTCAAAAGCTAAATAGCAATCACTAAATAATAACAGTACTGTTGCAATTCAGGGCATTAGTAATGAGAGATGTTAGAAAATGGTTCTGGAGTAAGGAGGCCTCCACGCAAACATAAGACTGCTTGGTCTCTGCTTAAGAAGAATATTTATTTGTATACTAAATATGATAACACCATTTAAAGGAATATTAAAAAATGCCTGAAATTCCTTTTGAACCTGGAGGAGAGTGAAATATATTATAAGCTAAGATCTAGGATTACAAGATATTACTTGTGTTAAAAGTGAATATTTAACATCTTTGCATTTCTTCTCTTGTCTTTCTGTTAAGCTGTTCAGAATTCTGATTTAATACACAAGTCCCAAGTCATAAAGAGCAAAAATACATGCTTGCATATTTTTAGTAATGAAACAGATGAGGTCATTTGTGAATAAACTGTAGCACACTATAACAAGTTGCAAATTCCTCAAGAACTTACTAATTTAAAGGAAACTAACTGCAGAAGAAAAGACCTATGAAAATGTCTTAGCTGGAATACAATACCTGTAGCACAATGTTGAAATCTGTAGAGCCCACAACAGAAAACATGAACTATGAAGGGAAACCTTTGGGACTTGTAAAAAAATACATTAAAATATTCTGAAGTTATAAATAATGCCATAGTTTATCTTTTTGAAAGGGGACTCCAGAGAGTGTAATGGAAGAGGAATCAGCATAGTTGGCCTCTTTTCTAAAATCTGTTAGATTGCTCTATTCTTGTTCACTTATAAATACATTTATCAAATATAGGTGTAAATCTGGAGAATTAACCTAGATGATGGATGTAAGGCCCCTAAGCTTACTCAAAAATACTTTCAAGAGTGGTTACAGTTGTTCATGTACTCTGAGTTAGATGCATAGGAGAATTACTGTCAAGATATTCTAAAGAGGTCATAACAAAAATCCTTCCCTGGCAACATTAGAAAATCAGAGCACTTTGGAAAAAGCTTCAGCACGACATTCAATCAACATAAAACATTCCACAAAGCATCAATTTAACCCATTCTACTTCACAAACTCCAAGCCCACAGAATTTTAAATTGCCTAAAAATTCAGAGAAGGGAGCAGTGGAAGAAAGAAACATATATAGCTATCAGTCCTGTTTCAAATGGTGTTTAGCTGACAGAAATTCCGAGAGGGGGTAGGATGAAGACATGTGCTTGCCTTGTTTTCTGCTTTAAATACCCTTGGCCTTCCTGGGCCCTTCCCCCAGGTGAAACTTCTGGCCATTTGGGCACTCAGGAGCTGGGTTAGAGGCTCCAGGGGCAGATGTGGAGCATTGCCTATGCTATGGGGGACTGGCAACCACTGCCAGGCGGGAACACTGGCTCTGGGAGTGGAATGTACAGGACAGAGCCTTGCCTGGCCAGAGCAAGGCATGACCTGCCCCTTCCCCCACAAATGAAATGTTTTGAGCCAGCAATCCTTCCAGTCTCTCACAAATGAAGAGGAAAAAATAAACTTCCATCCCCCTTTGCAAGAATTGTCAAGAATTCTTTTTTGAGATTCCCTAGAAAACTGCAGAATGGAGGTCCCCTTTTGGTGATTCTGTAGTTAGGAAGTGTTACAAAGTGTGATTAAAACTGCACAAAGAAGATGTTTAATAAAAGCTGGATACCTTGTGATGTGAAATTCTGCAAAATTTCAGTCTTCTGAATTGGAATATGTAAAATGTATCATGGTTTTTCATTTGCTTTTCTTTTTTTATTTCCTTCAGGTTGGTTTGGGTGGTTCAATTTACTACAAATGTAAGCATGAAAAGTTAGTGAGATGGAAAGATTTCGCACATAAACTTCATAATATGAAGCTCTGCATGAACCTTGTGTTATTTATGTACAACTGTGCATAAACAGCACATAACAGTTTATGTTTAGCTCTTGTTGCACAGGAAATTGTATGCAGTCCCTGGTACAGAAATGTTTGTCTGTTATAGCTTCTGGCATTAAAACTTTTACTGCCCAAAGGTTTTAACTCTTCCGAATAGAAATGTGGTTGGTAATTGCCTTGAAAGAAAAGCTCTGAGAGCCATTTTTCATCTCATGGATAATTCAGAAGTCCAGTGATTTTAGTACCAGTGGGGTTTTTTTCAGTGTGTTTGTATTGTTATCCCCAAGGTGTTCCAATTGGTAGGCTGAATATTTCATTGCCAAGCATGCATTTCTGATTACCACTGACTTGTTTGATTATGAACTTAGGAGAGAACCTTGTTGAGGACTGGTTTGGCAGACTCTATAAATTATTATAGGTGAAGCCCCCACACCAGCTGTTTGTAGTTTTTTCTATCATGTATTGTTCCCCACTGCCGGTGTCTGCCTCTGAAGGACTCTGCCTCTCATGCCTCTCCTGGTGGAGTGCTCCACCTCTGACCTGGCACTGGACTGCTCTGCCTCTTCATGGACTCAACCCTTCATCCTCCCTTCTTCATTTGTAAAAACGGTCATCTTAAGCACTTTTGAGGGATTTTCAAGGATACAGGGATGCTGTAGCTTCATATACTACCTTAACACAGCTGGTTCCAGATCAGCTATTTTTCAGGTCTGGCCACAGCAGATCTCCTTGCTAAAGAACCAGGCTCTGAGCTTGAGCACCTCCTTAGATTTTACAGGCTTGTATTTGTCTATCTTAAAGCCCTGGAATTTTCTCTGACACCACTGTGTGCATCAATACAATAGCATTCTTACCACAGTACTGCAGCCAGACACATTCCCTTTTTATCCCAATACAAAGCAGCTATAGCACCTTCAAAATGTTGCTGAAGACAATGCAATTGCTTAGCAGTTGTACAAGATAGCTAAAACACAAGAACATCAGAAAGACTAAAGCGTAATTTTAAAACATGTCATGCTGTTAGCTTGGGAAAAAACCAATCAAATGCTAACAATGTAAACTGACTTTCCCTGTACTGAATTGCACTGTTTGTTTTGTTCCTTTCAATTACTGCACAAAGCTTTGGTAAGACATAATGTTGCAATACATTCATGCTAATTTTTCAGAATCTTTTCCACAGCCTAATTTCTTCAGTGAATTGCTCACTTTTTTAGAGGTAGTAATAATTATAGATTAAAAAGCAGTGAGGGTTATATATACGCAGAAAAAATATAAAGTTTGTGGTAAAGCTTATGGGCAGAAAATGCATGTCACGTGTGATAAGAAAATCCTGCAAAGTTTTTTTGATTAACCAAAGAGGGTAAGTTATAATGATGCAATTTGTTTCTAGTGTCTGTCCAGATTTCTGGTGTAAAATGGGACCTTGTTGTTAGTTTGTCTATTTACAGTCACATTTTCTGCTATAGATAGTTTAGGTCTGGTAGTATTTGATGAGCTGCTGTCTGTTTGGTAGGATGAATCGGAACACCTTCCTTAGGAATGGAGAGAAACAGAGTCACAGCTTCCACAGTGTCTGAAGAAGTGTTAATAAGGTGTTTGTCACTCTCACTTCATAGGTCTCCTGCATACTCAAGAAATCGGCTGAAAATCAATATAAATGGAATTAAGAGAAGAACAAAAAGAAAGAGAGAAGGACAGAGAAGGGGAAGATGAAAAAACCCTCTAAGAAAAAAGAGTTCTGATTTTAAACTGACAGGGCTTGAACTGCTTCCCAGAAGAACTCAAACTCTTGGGTTGCTCCCCATGCTGAGATTCACCAGTCCTTCCACTAGGGATCAACCTCTCCATAGACAATTGGATCTGTCAGGGGTAGCCTGGATGCCTCGAGTGAACTAGCTTCACCCACTACAACTGGATCCAGGTGGATCCAACCATGGGCATGTGATTGCTTATTGCTGCTAAGCTTTATAGCTTAGAAACCAGTCCCTGCTTGCACAGGACCTATGTTTTTGCAGTCCCATATTAAGTGATGGCTAAATGCAGAGTCTTGCAAGATCTTCATTCTTGGGATCATTAGCTACATGAGCCACTGCCTGAGCTTAGGCCTTTGAGCCTATTTCATGTTAATGTTCTGCCTGCTCACGTTCCTCCTAGACTGCACAGTTCACTACAAAGTTTTATTTATGTTTTAGTTGTGTAGAAGGTATAATAGTTTTATGACTGCATACTGGTTTGGGGTTTAAACTGTAAATTGCTAGTGAGTGCAACAACGTGAAAGTTGGAGGTCTACCTTTTTTAAATTTTGAAGACTTATTTTATTTCCAACATTTTTGAAAGGGATGTAAAATTTTATTTAATAGTAAAAAGGAATAAATCGAAAAGCCTGCAATTAGTATATATCAAAGCAAATGCCATGCATTTTTTCTGCAACCCTGACAAAGTTCAAGAAAAAAAGAGTTCAGTGATAAGTGATTTTGCATTTTTACCTATTCTGAATCTTGTGAACATAAGTCCACTTAAACCAATTGCTGACATAAATGCTGCAAAGTAGAATTAATAAAATGTGCTAACGTTATTTTGGTTAAAAACAGTTATACATATGCCTTATTTAGATTTAAATACATTATGATTCAGATAAGAATCATACATGACAGGATCAATTTTCTGCCAAACTTTTTTAGAAAGCCAATTAGACTTGTCAATCAATATGAATATAAAAATATCAGTACTGTATCTGCTGTTTTACAGATACACTGGTGCATGGAACATTGGCTAAACAACAATTACTTCAGAGAACTATGATAGTACTGAATTTTAAAATACTAAACAGATGACCTGGGAAGTTTTAGTTTCTATATCTAAAAGATAAGATTTGAAGTATATTTTCCATGAACAAAAGGCAGAAATACATAAGAAGATGTCATAAAATGTAGCAATATTCTGCATGAAATTTGATAAGTTTCCTCACACTTATATATACTGCTATCAATGTAACTCCTTAACTTGAACTGGAGTTTAAACTGCTTGGTCTAACAGATCGTTGCTAAAGTACCCATACAGTATCTTCTGTAGTAAAGGATGTATTCTCCAAATCTCCTATGCTTTAGATCAAACATGAACTGAATATTTTTATTGGACATAGAAAAGTTGTGTTGCAGTTCATTATTTGAAGTGATAGCTTCTGCAACTCTGCTTGAGAAGATAAATATAAAAGTCTAGAGAAAACATCTCTGCTATCAACAAAGTTAAAGTAAGGACACATAAATAGCATAACTAGTGCTGATAAACAAAAAGACTGAAGAGTTTGTCCTGTATAAGTCATAACCTTGATACTAACAGGCAGTCACAACATTAATTCAATGACTAATGCAATGACATTTCTATTTTTTCCATATGTCCTCTTGCAACGGAATGCACAACATAGATGTGGAGCTGTTATGCATACTAAGCTTTTTCATTCTCAAAATGTCACAGTTACACATGAACTTTCTCCTTTCATGTCTGGTAAGTAGTATTTTTATGTCCTATAGTTCCAAGAAACAGAAGATGCAAATACTATTTGTCTCTTTCAAACATGTATTCTGTTGATATGTTCATATCCATGTTACAAAACAGTATGGGGTTTTGGGTTTGGTCTTTTTGGTTTTTTTTAATATAATTTCTCATTTTCTTATAGTGGTACTCTGATTTTTTAAGAGTAACCAGTATCCATTACCTTGGGAACATGGGGTCCATGCCCATCAAAACTTCATAATCTTTAGAAAAATCTTCCTGAGCCTTATTTCCTTGTATCACAGTCCTTGTATCAAATCTGGCACTACTACACACTAAAACAAGAAGTGCTCACCGAAATATGTATGTGAGCAGGAAATAGATCATTTCTCTGCAGCAGTGTTTGGTGGCAATTCTCACAAGCAAAACATAATTTGAGATGCCACTGGGCATACATATTTTATGACCATGGTTATAAGATGCTTTTTAATCAAAATAAACTCTAGCTGAACATGCATTCCCTGAAGCTTAGAGAGGAATCCAAATAATAATTTGCATTTTCAAAAAGATAATTTTCTATAAGTTTTGAAAGAGGAAGTACTTTGTCATCAATACTTAGTTTTGTGATGAAGACAGGCATATATATAAAGGGGTTAGATTATATTACTCAGGGCAGCAGAGCCTGGACTGCAGAACAATCCCTGTTGTTCCTATGTCATTGTTCATGTACAATCTCAACTGTATCTGGATATTCTTAGGTTCTGCTCAGAGGGGAGTCCTGTGATCACTTTAATGAGCCAAATTACATATACAGAGCACATGTCTATGTTGCCATGTGTTGCAAAACTAGACATACTGGATCTCCTTTTGTCCGTATTGTGCAATTATTTTGCTGTTTGGATTTTTTTCCTTTGTTTTGTTTTTGCTAGGGCTTGAACTAGCTCTCTGTATGACAAAGAGTCTGGACATTATCTTGAAGATGGATCATTCCAGGGAATTTATTTTTCAGCATTTTGAAGAGAGAACATATTGAGATGATAATTGCACATTATGGCATGTATTGTGCTCTTGATTGAGCTAAATCTCAGTCATATGTTTGTGACACACTGCACCAGTTAGTCTGGGTGTCAGGGATCTCTATTGGGACTGATATATTTACTTGTATAGCTACTGTGACTTCATGCAGACTGAGTGCCATGGGTTGTGACCCTCATGGCAACTAAAGACCATCCTCTAGAGCTCAGAGGAATCTGCCTCCTTATGTAAATGAACTATATCCCTGATGTATTGAGCTGCCACCTGGCCAATATTAACAGTTTAGCAAAATTCAGTATTCACTTTGTGTGCTTCCTGCACCTGTCCAAGTGCTCATGTGTACTGCAGAACAGGCCATCCAGGTGAGTTGGGAAGTTTTTAGGGTCTGCTATGAGAAGAGATCTGGTATAGCTTTGTGGTGTCTCAGAAACTTCATACACAGAGCCTTTTTCTGAAATACAGTAAAATATTTTATACTGGTGTTGGTTTTTAAAATATGTATACTATCCAGGATAGTAGTAGCTTCTGTAGCCAAAAATAATGGACAGGTACACTGGCATTAATGTAAACTTTTTCAGCAAAATTACTTGAATCAATATCTCTCTGCAGTTTCTAGACCCTTATTAATTTCTTCCAGGTTACACAACCAGTAATGAGAAAAAGTTTGTTCTCAGCCCTGCTTAATTAACTAATGAAGTCATAACCAAGAAGTATTGACTTCTCTCCTTGGCCATGTCAAATTGCAAAAATAGAAATCTGAAGAGATTTCTCAGCCAAGGACTAATTGAAATCCAGTTTGAATATTGTTTCCTGATTTCAAGTCATTAAATTATTCATAGTGCTTTTCTTTAAGTAATTTTAAGGTTCACCCACGTTCACAACCCATAGTTTTTTTCAAATATAATTGATAAAATTCTTACTCCACTTCTTTATCATCACTTAAATATTTAGGAAAATAATTTAGGAAAATAAAAGCAACTCTCTCCTGAATAGCTTAACATCAATTTTATAACATAACTACAACACTTGTCCAACAAAAATAAATTTTGATCCACATAGATTTTAGAAATCTATATAGTAACAATAATCCTTAAATACAGTAATAAAAGGGAACACAGTTATTATCTGGGCTTTGTTTTCACAAAAGTGTACAGACTTGTAAATGTCATAAATAGACTCCCAAGGGAGTGTGAGCAACATATAGAATTTAGTGTGTCCTACTGCATATGTAAAAACATTTCTCACTTTTTTCTTTCTTTTTCTTTTAGCCAGACTAACAGCTAGATTGTTTTAAAGCCTTGGGCAAAGTGATTGACAATATGCCCCTAAGTGGGAGGTTATGCAATAGTCATGGAACAGCTTTCAGTTTGTACTATGAGCCTTTCAAGTACAAAAATAAAAGTGTCCAGGTCTAATAGAAAAGGAAACACCTTCTAGTTTAAAAAAATACAGAAAGATGATAAAGAGGAAATGTAAAGGATATTCATGGTACCAAGGACACTATGTGCTTTTTAAAAATTCCTCTCAAGCCTCAGTCATCATCAGTTACAAATTTTGCATATATGACATTCAAGGATTGCAGCCTGAATTAGTTAAAGATGTGAATCTAAGCTTCATTGGCTAAACCATATTGAATCCATGTATTTGATTTAATCAAATTTAGTGAAAAGAATTAACTTAATTCCCTAAATTAAAGCCACTTCACACACTATTTATTTTAAGTTTAGTACGTTACTGTATTTTCCTCAAAGACAGAATGCAGTGTTAGTGTTACTGCATCAAAAAATGCATTTATAACACGGAGTTAATCTTTCAAGTAAATAGTTTTCATTCAAAACAGAAAGGATCATCCTAGCAATGTCATTCTATAGTTTCTCTGTTTCTGTTGTGGTTAACATTTCAACCTGTGCAGAATAAAGAGCATCTGTTTTTAAGACTTTATAACATTTTTTTTCTAGTATATCTTTAATTTTCATTTAATTTACAGTAAATATGTCAACTTACCATATGTCAACTAACCCACCATAAAACCTCATTTTTTTTAATGCATCCTCCATGTTTCATTTTTAGCTGTCTATTTCAAGACAGTCATTTTATATCATGAATATTATTTTATTGAGGACTTAATATGTGGATTCCCACTTTTCTCACTTATGATCCTATCCAGGTGTTTTATCGATAAATGCTTAGAGTAGTGCAGGACACCCTGATGGTTTGCTGAGCTCAACAAAAGTTGAATGCCTCACAGAGCTGCTCATCCTCTCCATGGCTCAGACCTGCCCTAACACTGCAGCCATAATCCACAGCTGAGCTCAGAGGTGGTAAAATCAGACACAGTGAAACAACATGAGGTGAATTCCCTCAATTACTTCAATGAACTTGAATTTTCACTGGTCGTTGGCTGAATTAAAAGATGCTCTACAGTAATTCCTTGCACAGTGAGCATGGCTCCACCTGTCTACTTATGGCCCCTTGTCTAGGCATTTCTCAGAGAAAAGGAGAGTCACACAGGCTTTCCCCTTCCCATTATTAAAATGTCTTCAGAGTGTTTCAGCCTATCCTTAAACTTCACTTACATAATTTACTATTGGTGTTGATTTTTTAGTGCAATCAAATTAATTTTAAAGATGTCTTGTTTTTGGATTTGGGAATTATCTTTTAACCTATATGCAACATTTTTAAAAGAAATTAACATTGAAAAGTCATTGTCAAAAAATGATGAAACATCATTATGACAATGTCTTAACAAAGAAAAGTCATTGTCAAAAAATGATGAAACATCATTAAACAGACATTCCAGACATCGTCTGTTAGAGAAATTGCTGTATTACTAAACAGGTCTCTGAAAGTGCTGCTTCTCTCACACTTTCTGGGAAGAATTGAGAGGATGTTGGAAGCAATGCAGGTGTCCTGTAATCAGCGATTATATGTTTCTTATAATATCAATGCAAGGCTGAGGGGACAAAAGACAATCCATGTTTCCTCCATTAGCGTTCCCAGCAGTGTTATTGTGCCTGTAGAACTGGTTACAACACTGTGTCAGTACTCACAGGAAGAGCATCATATTTTGAGGTATTGGCAAGGGTATTTTGAATAAGGCCCTATATACACACACACACACACACACACACACACACACACATATATATATATATATATATATATATATATAGGACTAACTGTAGCTTGCAAATGAGATTGCTCATTAAAAATTAATGAAGCAAGAAAGTATCTAAATAATCTAATAAAAAAAATGCAGGGATTATACAATAAAGCCTTAAGCTTGTTCAACTTGATCCTGCTCTCTCTAACCATGATGTTAGGCTGTCCAAATCAAGCTGTCTTACTTTGAATTTACCACCAAACTAGAGAATGTAAAGGCAGTGAGATCACATATCCCTAAACTTAAAACTGCCTGGGTCTTCTGCCTCATTATAAACCAGAGATATATCACAAATTGGATTATTTCAGAAAGTATTTTAGGAAACAAAGATTTATGTCTATTTGTCCTAACTGAGATATGCTTCATTTTGTGTTCTGGAACTTTTTATTATTTTTCCCCCTGACATTCCATTTATTTTAGGAAACAGAAAATAGTCAATAAAGAATTTTTTTTAGGCATGTGTTATAGAATTATGATACGGGACAACACTGTATGAAAATGAGTATAAGCTGTTAGACAACCCAGTGGCACAAGGATATTTTTTCTGGGCTTTCATGTAGCACAGAATTAAGTTTCTTGGGTTTTCTTCATTGCTTAAACTAGCTTGTCAGAAAAAAGAAAACTCAGATAGCCATAGGTTACTGTAGACAAGACCTTTAGATGATTCTAGCTTTGAGCATATGAGGTGAATATGATCAGTTATTTTGTAGGCAGCTGTTTCTGTCCCTGTGCCTTCAAGCTCTACCCAGTTGGCTGAGATGTGAACAGAAAGCCCAAGGGGTGCAATTTTTGAACTGGATCCAAAGCAGCCTGGCTCATGCTGTGCTTCATGTAAGTTTTATTTTTTATCATGATGACATAAGTTAAAAATAGCTGGGATGTTTATACTGTTCATGAAATAGCAAATACTCTGGGTTTCTTGCTGTCAAAATTAGACAAACCAAATTAGTCTGACAGCTGTGTTCCTACTGTCATTCTTGTGTGAACTGGTACTGCTGGCAAGAAACTGATAGTGATACAGGAAAAAAACCCGCATCTTGCTAGACAATGCCACAAGAAAGGGATGCGTTGACAAACTGATACACAATAGCCTTCAGAAAGTGGTCACTTCATGGATTAGACTAAATTTTGAATTAATAAAATTGGAAGTAACTTTAGAAACAATTGTGAAAAATTTTTGAGGGGGTTCTCCTTTCTTTCTTTCCTTCTTTCTTTCTTTCTTTCTTTCTTTCTTTCTTTCTTTCTTTCTTTCTTTCTCTATTTTCTCTTTCTTTCTTTCTCTTTCTTTCTTTCTTTCTTTCT
>JAHLSL010000061.1:100229-113237 GCA_025920805.1 Petroica traversi
CTCTATTTTCTCTTTCTTTCTTTCTCTTTCTTTCTTTCTTTCTTTCTTTCTTTCTTTCTTTCTTTCTTTCTTTCTCTTTCCTCCCTCTTTTTTTTAATATCAGAATTAATTCCACCTTAATATTCACTGCACTTTATAATAAATACATCATGAGGAAAAAGCTAGTCAGTAAAATTTCAGGAAAACATGCAAATGGCAAGGAAAGACACTTGAATTAAAAGAAAAAATCTCTCAACTGCCATAAGTGAGAAAATTTTAATTAGTAATTTGATTTTTGTGTTCTGCTTTTTCTCATTTTTTTTTATTCCAAACTAGTTTTGATTTGTGCATAAAACCCTAATCATCAGAAATTAGAACATATAAAGGGTATTTAACATTTCTCTTACCTTTCAATATCCTGTAGTACATTTCCTGTGGTTTCTTTAGCACTTGATTTTGGTTAACTTCCCGAGTACATCCACACAGCAAAGTGAGATGATAACCACTACATGTCTCCCAGTCTGCTGAGTGATGGATCTGAGAGTATGTATCCAGCTCTGGGGCTCCCTGACTGTCCTGGGTTGACCATATGACCTGTTTGTATCCCCAATCGTCCTCTTGCTTATGCTGGACCTTAAGTTCTGCAATTTTAAGTTGTCCCAGAAAGACAGAGAGTGAAGGTGGAGGGAAGAAAAAAACACTCGCTGTTTGTCTGCAGGATACCTTTATTCCTACGAAGCAAGGCTACATTCCAGTGGAGTAGCCTTTTTCTTTTATCTCTTTGCTTTTTCTTTTTTTTTTATTACACACTCTCTCTCTGGTGTGGGTGCTGGAAGAGCTCACAGCGGAGGGTTTTTTCTCGGATTTTTCCCGGCTTTTTGCAGGGAGAGACTTTGTTTCTTTTGCTGGGTATTTTTTCCTTTTTCCTCTTCCTGGAGCTGGCTGGCATCGTGTGGGCCCAGGACACCAGGGAACCCCTGGGGGGCCCCCCCTCGTCGACTTCTACAGCCGGGCCCGGCAATCGCCCCCCCAGTGGAGAACTGAACCGGACTCAGATGGACTCTGAATCTACCATCTCTTCAGAGGAAGGAGAGGTTTCATTGTTTTCATATAATCCAAATTTTTCCTATACTTTATTTATTTGTTAAATAAATAGTTTTTTCCACTTTTCTCTAAGGAAATTCTTCTCAGACCTGTAGGGGGAGGGGCGATTGGAATTGGCTCTTCCTAGAGGAGACCCCCCAGAGGTTTCCTCCTAAATATTTGCCCTAAACCAGGACACTGACTGAGGGGAATGTGCAGCAAATCAGCTGGAGAGCAGCTGCCCCATCTGTAGCATCCCCAGGTGCTGAAAGACAGAACCAAAGCTTAAATCATCCCCAGCTCCATTTATACACTAAATTTCTGACTGCCATTTAACTATGATATATTTTTCCATTCCAGAATTTTTAATTCACATAAACACCCTTAAGTTTATAACCAATTCTCTCTAAGTCACTGCTTGATTTCAGGCAGCTCACGAAATCTTAGGGGGTCTCAGTTTATGCATCTTTTAAACAGAAATAGCCAGGCAGTAGTTATTTCAAGACTAAAACAGTGGCTTTAAAATGTTTTGACTTCTTAGAATAAACAAATGGTGAAAAGAATAAGAGTCATAATGGTTTTTTGCCTCTGCTGGCCACCTGCAATATTAGTAACATCAAATATATGCCTTTGCTTGCATTTAAAGACTCTAAATATTCAGTTTAGGAAGACCTGGAGAAATATTCCTGGATATTATTACTTGGTGTGGTTGAAAAATGCTAAAAACTTTCTTCACTCAATCATTTAGTGAGAGAAAGCCAAGAAATTGATCTGAGAAACAAAGCAACCACACACATATGATCAGAAAATGAAAGCCTTTCAGAAATTTTGTAAAATTTAACTCAGCATAATAGCTGAACGTAGTGCTGGGCCATCTTCTGTAGACTGTGATTTTGCCAAGAAAGGCTAAACCCCATGACACCTGAAGTGCCCTTCCAACCTTGTATTCTGTCACTCCATGAATGCAAGCCACCAGATTCAGCTCTGCCAGGACTTTGATCTTGTGCTCTTGTTTCCCTGAACTGCAGATTCCCAGTGTAGGCTACAGCCATCTATCTGCACTCCTAGTCCCTCACACATGCTGAAATGGCTCACAGACCTGGTTTCCAAGCCTGCATTTGTAAGGACTGCAGTCCCTGGACTCCACATTGAGAATCTGCCTTTTTCACCACAGGGCATCACTGAAGTTCAGCATGTGCTCTCTCAGCAGCAGTGACAAGGTTATTTTGTGGTCAGACTTCTCTCATTCAATTTATTCAAATCAATAGTATTTTTGAAAGGGGACAAAAGGAGAATAATTCCTGGATGTCTCTGTATCACAGGCCCTGGTTCATGGGATGTTTGATCTCTCTTTTCCTTGCTGGAATGACAATGCTGTGGGATACATCACTCAAGCAGATTTCTGAAGGAGAGAAGTACAGAGCGGACCAGCTCTGTGTGACACACAGCTGGTTCTGCTATTCACAAGCATGGAATAACTGGCTGGAGAGATGGTAATCAATTGCAATCTTCTCTGTAGTGACCTGGAAGCAGTGGAGCTCAGAATACTAAGGGGGGTGACAAAAGACATGAGCAAGAATACTGACCTTGGACTACAGGTAAGTATCCTTAAGTGTGTTCAGGAAACATCTTGCTGAGATCCTGTACAAGGATATTGTCTTAATGCAAAAAATGGAAAGTGGAACTAGTACAGGCTAAAAAGAAATAATTTAGAGCCATTACTTAGGTGTTTAGGAAGAGTGTTAGGAAAGCTAAAACTCACAGAGATGTGATGCCTGCAAGGAACATAAAAAAACAACAAGAAAATATTGTGTGGCTACTTCAGCAGCAAAATACTGAAAAGGAAAATGTGGAACAGGGAAGGTGGTTTAGAGGCAAGGGATTCAAACTTGGCTGAGTTACTCTTTTTGTTTCTTACACTTTTGCCTCACTAGTTATCAACAGAATCTCCCAGATTCCTGTGATAAAGAAGTTTGAAGAAGGGGAAGAAAAACTAGCAGTGGATGAGAATCAAAACTGGTGTTACCTGAAAAAACCTCCATCTTAGGACAAATCCTTAGGACAGGCTGCACCCAAGGATGCTAGGAAAATGGACAGCCTTGCACAAGCGCTTTGTGTTGCCTTCCCCAGGTAACAAATTGAGAGATTTCTGATGAATGAAGAAAAGCATTCATCTTCAAAAAGGATCAAAAGACAAAATCTGGTGAACTACAGGCCATTGAATTTCATTTTGCCTCTGGGAAAACCATAAAGTCCTTATGGATCACATCTTTAGGCACATGAAGGAGAAGAAGAAGGTGGTTGGGTTGTTAGGGGCAAATCATGCCTGACAAACCTGGCTGACTCTGCAATAAAATGACTGGGTTGACGTGAAGGAAGAATGAGGGATGTCATTTATATAAACATCAGCAAGACTTTCAACATTGCCTTCTCCCATGTTCTTGCACATAATTTAGGACTGTAAAGGCCTGAGTGAACAACCAATGAATAAAAATCTAGTAGAACAATTAGGCTCAAAAGGCAGACGTTAATGGGTGATGTTCATATTGGAGACTGATAAGAAAAAGAGCGCCAGAGAGGTCTAATCTGGGAATTGTTCTGCTTAATATCTTTAACAATGCTCTGGAAATGGACTCTGCCCTCATCAACTTTGGAGCTGCAATCAAATTGAGGAGACTAGTCCATGGGCTTGAAGGCAGAGCTGTAGAAATGGGTTGATGGGAACTTTGTGAAATTGAACATGGCCAAATGTACAGACTTGCACATGAAACAGAAGAAACCCTACAGTGACAGAGGCTGGGGACAGATTAGCTGGAGGGCAGCTCTGTGAAATAAGACCCTGGTTAAGGCCTTAAGTCAGACAGCGGGTTGAAAAGTAGCCAACAGTATGTCCTGGCAGAAAATAAATCCAACAGCCTTCTGGGCTATATTAATATGAGCAGAGCTAGTAGTTCAAGGGGAGAGGTTTTCCTCCTCCATTCACCATTTGTTAGACTGCACCTGGAATACAGTGTCCAGTTTTGGCCCTGCAATAAAAGATAGACATTTACAACCTGTAGCAAGTTCATCAAGGGGCCACTAAGGTAGGTGGAGGTTGGGAGCCTGTCCTGCTTAGCCTGTAGAAGAAAGGTCTTCTCAGGCTAAACTGGAGAAACAGAAAAATGGATAAACTGAACAGATGCCCCTCCCAGGTCCTATGAGGAGATTATAGAGAAGACAGAGGGTCTGCACAGTGGTTCATGGAAGGTTGATAAAAGGCAAGGGGTGTAAGTTAAAATATGGTTGACATTGAGTATATGACAAACTTTTTCTGCAGAAGCAAAGGGTGGCAGCTTGGTTGCAAGCAGGTTAACCAGAGAAGTTGTGCAGTCTCAGTCCACCCCTGGAGGTTTTCAAGACCCGGTGGTTATAAAATCCTGAGCAACCTGGTCTGAATGCAGAGGTCATGCTGTTTTGAGAAAGAAATTGGATTAAGAATATCCACAGAAATCTTTCACTTTAAATTATCACAAGTTCATATTCTATGATTCCCTAAACCTAACATAAGAACCTGTTTGTATGTCTGGCTCTGCATGAGCTTCCTACATAGTCAGTATTCCTCCCCTTGAATATCTTAGTGTGCTTGAATTTCCTATACTCTCTTTTATAAGGCCTTTTTATCCTTTGTGTTAAACTAGAATGTGTTCCTCTTCCACATCGAGCTTTTTTTTTCATTTAGAATTATCCTCTGATTTTTTTCTCCTGCTGGCATATCATGTCTGCTGTATTTAAGCCCTGGGAAGAAAACATTGTTTCAGCAGTGAGGACTAACTACCATCCTTAGTGTCTTTAGTTCTTGCAGGAGGTCTGCTTTATCTTATCATCTTAATTGGGGCTGCTAGCAATATGAATTCCATAAAGATATATAAAAAATTTTAAACTTTAAATTATTACACTGGTCAAATATAACATAATGCTATAGCTTCTCTTTCTCATCATTGACATTATCATTATGAGCACCAACACCTACAAAGATAACCTGATAAAATGGGTGACTTGATTAAGCGCTTCCTGATTGAACACAGTGCTCCATATAAGCAAGCCTTCCATTGTGCTTCTGCATGCTGGGGGAATGATCTAAAAAAGGCATACAAAGAGAAAAGAACTGGAAAAATCAAAACATAGAGTTATGGAGTATGAACTATGTGTTTCTACCTCAAAGAAGAGCAGAAATACAATTCCCCATGTAAGTAAGAAGTTTGCTTCATTTGCATGTTGCAAAATCCTCTTCATGAATGACGCCTTAAAGACCTTAATTATACAGCAGTTACTACTAAATACAAAATTTACTTAGGAAAGTGGAAGTAGCTACTTACATCTTTGAGAACAGGGGCTATCAGTTGAATTTTTGAGTGGATTAGGGCACTGGAGCTGTGAAAGGGCTGGATGTAGTATGCTTTAAGGAGCATCTGAGCACCCAGCATTAGTTTAGTTTGGAGAAAAGGATGTTGAGGAGTGACCTCATTCCTCTCTAGAGTTTCCTGAAGAGGGGAGGTGGAGAGGGAGATGCTGTGCTCTTCTTCCTGGGGTCCAGTGACAGGAATGGTTCAAAGCTGCAACAGGGGAGTTTTGGACTGAACAATAGGAAGCCCTGCTTCACTGAGAGGGTGGTCAAACAGAGGATACCCAGAAATGTGCTCTATACCCCAAACCTGCCGACATTCCAAAGGCATTTGAACAATGCCTTTAATATTATGCATTAACTTTTGGGCAGACCTGACTTGGTCAGGCAGTTAAACAAGGTCATGGCTGTAGATCCCTTCCAGTTGAAATATTGTAGTGTAGAGTAGTCTAATTTTGATTTTCTCTGTCTTCACAATCAACTGGAATAAGCTTTCTGACCAGACTGCATTTTTTATGATGCACTATGGTACTGTGATGCCGGTGAATCATTGAACAGGCAGCTTGTTTGGGAACTGAGACCACAGGAGAAAATGGAGATACAAACCTAATCAAACATGCCTCCCATAAATCATTACAATGATAAGAGTTCGTTTTTTTTCAGCTAAGAATGGAGATATTTAGGTCATCCTCTGCAACAAAAATTAGTGCCCTCAAACCTCACCTCCTGCCTCTGCAAAGTGATTTTTGTTTTCATATGCTTTAATAAATTGATTAGTTACCTCTGAGCTGAGCATGCAGTTAACATAATAAATAAAATAATGTTTTGAGCAATATACAGGTAAAGACAGTTTTGGTTCACCCTACCTTCTTTTTCCAAGAGAATTGTTTTATAGCCTTTTCTGATTCATTTTTACTGTAGTTTGTTTCCTTTTAAAGAGGCAGTGTGACTACATTAGCAGTGCTCACCATTTAAAAATGTGACAGTGACTTGCACTATTTTTGGTATTCTACTCAACTGTGCACAGTAATAGATACTTCACAGTACTTCATACAGATTTTGAGGTAATTATGTCTTTTGAAGTAGCAGTAACCATGCCAAATATGCTGAGGTTTGACCTGCATGTGGGTTATGTTTGCTCTGTGTCATGAAAATGCACAAACAGGTTGTTCCATTCCCTTGGCATGGGTGAGCAATGAGATAATATTCACATCTTGAAACTCAAGCCCACACAGATCACTAATCTTAATTCTTAGGCACTTATGACTTTACTGCATCATAAGGGAAGAAAAAGTGAGGAAAATTCTCTGCTGATAAGCAATTAACTCCTAAAATCTAAACCTATTTAAGGTTTAGTGATAAAAGCAACAATAATAGGCCAGTAATGGTTTCATGCATTTCAGTCTATAAAGGACAAAATCTGTTGTTTTATGAGTATTAGCATTTAACACTATGAATAGTTCACAGCATGCCCATCTGGGCCTAACATTCTCTATACTTAAATATCATTCAGCAGTTATGAAACTGTCTGAAAATGTTCTTCTCCCGCTGATTCTTTAAATGCATTTATTTCTTGGTTCCTTTATTTATTTTTCTAAATACCAGTACTGTATCACTACATTATGTCTTATTAGACCTGGAAATATTTAGAAAGTAGCTTCTTTTTGAGTACTGTTTGTCAATGTTTTTGAGGTTCATAAAACTAACTAGTTTTTGCTTAATTTTTTTAAATGGTGTGCATTTAGACCCCAGATTTTTACCAGCCCAGAGTGTGTGATAGCTATCTCTTAAACAGACTGAAAGGAACTTGTCAGACTCTTAAAATCAGGAAAATAAGTTGTGATTACCTAGTCTGACTTTCTACACAAATGTCATTTAGTGATTTCACTTTAAGTGAGAATAAATCTCATAAAGAAAAGAAATTAGACTGATGTTCATATTTTAAGCAATGTACTGCCAAGTGATCTCTTGCAAACTTTTCCAGGAGTTAATTTCTCAACTTTAAAATATGCAAAATTTTTATGGCTTCAATTTCCAGACACTGGGTTCTCTTGTAATTTGCTTTACTAGACTGAAAAACCTTTTATCTTATAGCTGTTTCCTGTGGCAATACCAGGAGTGAAATTCAGAGAAGCTAACTTAGTCTACATGCAAATCTAGATGCAAATCCTCTCTAGATTTCTTCTTTTTGAACAGTCTTTCTCTGTGTCCTGTCTCATCTCCTTGTGCATCCCCAGTGTACGTGCTGTGAGAAGGAGAAAAAGCTTTATCACTGTTCAAGCACTGCTTAGCAACAGCTTAAACACCCCAGGTTATCAGTACTGCATCAGTTACAGATCCAAAACATAGCCTAGTATATATCTATAGAGAAAATTAACTCTCCCAGTATATCTAGGAATTGTCAATGTTAATCAGATCTACTGCTAATGTGATGTCTGTGTGTGTATATACACACATATACCTTGTAGACAGAGTATATGCTTTCCAAAACTCATGATGAATGACTAGGAATACAAGGATAGGAAGTGTGGCAACTGGGCAGAGCATCAAATAAAGTACAGCTAGTGAAGTGTGTAAATGTTTATAGGAAGAAAGATTTCTATTTTTAAACTATAAGTGACAGTGAAACCAAAGAGAGGATGTTCCAATACACATCAAGTAGAAATGGTCAATAAGAGATGATGTGAAGATGACTGGGGAGCTCAATTTTTATTAAAAAGGTCAGCTGTGATCAGAAGGGTAACACGATTACCAACTGTGGTGTTCAAGAATTGGGAGGTAATAAGCAAATATTAGGTTTGATGTTACTTAGATAGGTTAGATGACATCAACTCATTTGGGTGTGACAGTAATTAGGCCAAGGGAAAGGATCCTGTGTTTATATTTTTTGGATACATGTGGCAGCAGCTGTGAGTACCAACAAGTTTGGGGCTCACAGCTGTTTACAGTAGCCTATTTAAGAATGTGCTGATTGGCACTGCCCATGAATTAGGAGAAATTGCAAGTAAGTGCTGCCACATTTCTTTGGCTTTAAAAAAAACCACACTCAAATGAGTAGCTACCTTGGTCAGAATACTAGCAATCTTTGGACAGATGTTTAGATCTCAATTAATTTCTCTTTCCTTAAATAGTTCTTAGTAAGCCTAGTTGAAGATGGTAGGTAGTCTTATAAAAAGTAAAGAATATTCTGAGTCTAAAACTTTAGAATTGCAAGTTTTCAAATTCCAAAATCCAAAGTAGATCAGGAACAGTTTCTGTGCTGAGGTTGGAATTGTCCATTCAAACCCATACAAGTGGCATTATTGTGTGTAAGTATCATCTATATAAAGCAGCGTTCCAATTCACAGCAGAAAAGAGAGGAACAGGAGGGGATTTTATTTTTAGATACTATATTATTGATCCAATTGATTTTAGAATAGCTTTCATAGCTTGGCAGAAGTCAGACAGTACTTAACAGAATATTGTCACTAGCATTCATAGAATGACACAATGATTCTATTGATAAGTTTCTGTTTAAAACTTCTAGACAAAGGTCCCTGAACTAATGTGCCATGGCTTTTTTCAGATACTGTTCCTGCAACATTTCCCTCTATCCACAGCATTTTCTTCTTTCCTTTATTTCCTCCATGAGCACTTCCCTGCAATATCATTGTCCTTTTCCTTTCCCTTCTCTCCACCCAGTGCTTCCAGTGTTCCAGAATACATCAGTCTTATGTACCCACAAAATTTGCCAGATTTATGGGGATATCCATTTCTAAAAGTTAGCTACCTTTCAGCATATGTAATGTTATACTTAAAATCTTATAAATTGCACAGAGGAAGAAAACCTTAAATATAAATAAAGCAATTAATTTATTGTTTGTATTATGGAAATCTTATGAATTTGGCCATTATTAGTCTAGATTTAATTTTTGGAGAAAGAATAAAAATGTAGTTAAATTCTTTTACTTAGTAAATAATTTTTACTCCTATTCCTGGTGTTATTCTCACCCTTCTTCTACTACTCTGAGTCCTAATATTGGTGGGTTAAATCTACTAGGGTTGGGAGGAGTTATGGAAAGCCAGTAGCATCTGGGCTTCTTTTTCAGGAGTAGTGAAATATTACTGGTTTCTTCCTCCTTCAGTGGTCACTTTGAGTCAATTTGATATGATTGCTTAAATGTTTTTGTCTTTCTCTTTATTAATTGGTTTCCAGACCACATTACCCACAAACTTTCTACATATGTTGTCTTTTCTGTATGTTTGGTACCACTTCTTTGTTCTCCCTGTCACCCCTAAAATCCAGCTCCATGTTTGTATCTCCATAAATCAGTGCTGGTCCATTGCTTATAGCTGTGAGGTCCCCACTGCCAAGGCTGTTCTCCATCTCTCACCATCCCATGCCTATATCTTCAGTCCTTAGACTTCTGATTTTGCATGCCGTTTCTGTGTTATACAAAATAATTGCTTATTACTGATATTGATAGAAAACTACAATTGAACCACACAAAGATGAACAAAAGTATTAGAGGAAAATGTCATACTGGATCCAACAACCTGAGAGAGAAAAGGCTGCTGCAGCTCCATGCCCCCCAGGTCTAAAAAATAATGAGCCTGGAAATGTATTCCTGCTAGGCACACACACACTGAGTGCACAGGTACACACCATGTATGCTTTTATCTGGCCACTCAAATATCAGAGAGGTGCTCGGAGCACTGACACACAACAGCACTGGTTTCAATCTGCTGCTGTCTCTGGCTGAGCAGGATGGAGGTATGACAGTAGGAATATATATCAGTGAATATAACTGTAATATACAGTGTGAGTCCCCCAAGCAGCTGGCCTGTTACATCCAGCCTGAGCAATTGCTGTCCCTAGATCCCTGTCTTACCAACTGCTAAAACCTGGACAAGTGAACCCCCAAGGTCACAAGACCTTTCCAATTGCTGGTGCAGACCATCACACAGACAGAGAAATGTCCAGGATTCTGTGGTCCATAGACAACCTCTCTGTGCTCTCAGAGCCATAGATACACTCTTACACACAGAGCTGGCCCTCAGATACTCATCCCCACCCCCTAACCCCAACCCATCCCCTGCTGGCTCATTCAGCTTGATCTTCACTAGTGATCCCACACTTGCTTGCGCACTTGCATTTACTGCAGTTGACAGCACAGACCCATGCACTCACTTGCACATGGAGTAAAGCGTCACTTACTGGAAAATAATTGAAGTGATTTAACAAGAAGACAGGGCAGACTGCAGTGACCAGGCCCAGGACATGCCTAGAAAATATACTGATCAGCCCTTGCTTACATGCAAATGGACTCTTCTCTCATCCCTCTGTTTCCCATACTTGTTTCTTCCCAAATCACAAAAACCTTTCCATTTTCTCACCTTTGGTTCCTCTCCTAAACATCTTTCATAAATATTGGGCAATCCCAACATCCTCTTTCTCTGCTTCCCATACTGATTTCCACACCCTTTGGTAGCAACTCCTTAGTTCAAAAGATGAGATGGAGATCTGGTCCCAATGACTCCTCACAATGAGTTTCACACGGGGACAGTGGGGCTGAGGCTCTGCAGGGAGGGGTATGTACAGCGTGTCCCTTTGTCTGAGTCCTTAATTTGGGTTCCTTGGCCCTCTGCCACTGTGCTCTTGTTCTCTGGATTTGTAGAGATGAGATTTTGATGGGCTAAAGGATCCCTGGCAATGGACCTGGGAGCAAACTGGAAACGGCCAGGATAAACTCCCTCACCTGCCACCTGCCTCTGTGTTCTTCTGTGGATGTGTTGATGAGTTTTATCATGTAACCTAACAAAAAGTACAACTGTTCCCTGATCAACAAGGTAAACTGCCATCCTGACTAAACCAAGCAAAACAAAGTAGGACAAGAAAAGTTCAGGCACAGCAAGCTTGCCAAGCCTCAGTCCTTCGGGTGTACAAAGCTTACAGCCTGCTACTATCAAATCTCTGCTGTATTACAGGGCTATCTGGCTATTGTTGCCAGTTAGCTGATATAGCAGGTGACACTTCAGAGTCAATGGCTTTAGGCCACAGTGGCACATCTGGAAGCTGTACTGCCATATTTTCAAGAATACGTAAACTAGGTTGGTTAAAGATGACTCAAGCATGTCAAAAATCTGAGTTAAAATTATACATCTCAAATGCTGGTTGGATGCCAATTTTTGCAAAAAAAATTATATACCCTGTTAGACTGATTCCATGAAATCTTGGGACAACACATTGAAAATATAAGGACTGGGTAATTTGCCTATAGCTTATAATGCAGAGTTTAATGCTATTCAGTCATAACCACTTCTCAATCACAAGCAGAGGCTGTTTCTTTTACTCATACTTGGCTCTCCATCTCCAGGCAAGGAGAATTATCTGGCCATAGCATGAATTTGGTTACTGATATCAAAAGGAGCTACATTTCTACAGAGTGTAAGGAACAGAAATGGCTCAGTCTGGACTTTTGATTAGTAAGAGAAATGAGAGGCAATAAATTCTTTATAAAGGAAAATCTGCTCTAATTTTCTGTTCTGTATGTGGAAAGAGATACTTCGCTCTACCTTGTGGTGAAAAGGTGGGGAGGGAGAGAAATTATAGGGAGGAGTTGTTTTTTATTTTTTTTTTCTTTATTGATTCTGGGAAAGTTCAATTATTCATTGCCCTTTGGAATAGAAAATTGTAACTAAGCAAAAGGGATTTGAGCAGGAAAATCTAAGAATCATTTACACTTCTTTTTTTGAACTGAAAAGCCCCAGTGTTCATTTATGATGATATTATGTGTTGCAGTGAGGTTCTTAAACATCATTAATCACTACAGATGGCTACAAACCCATTAAATCTTTTAAGCACCTGTTTGCTTATCAAATGCTCACATGGTAAGCTACCCTCTGGTTCACATAAGTACATTAGTTTTAGAACACATAATTACCTTACAATAACTGTACTTGTGCTAATTACCAGTCCCCTGAAAGAAAAAAAAATGGAACCTACTGGGTAGTGGGGGTGGCTGGAACTTTACAATAGAGCTTCTAGACTGAGCAGTAGGGCTGGATAACTACTTATAAAATGTTTGTCTTATTTCTGATAAGCTTAGTTCCATTCTGCAGTGAGCACCTAAGTGATCTAGTTTGATTTTTTTTTTGCCATCAGTCACAAGAGAACACCACAACACATAATTTATCACAATTTGTCTATTTTGAAGAGAGCTTCAGGATAGAAATAGTATAAAGACCAGATTATTTCTCACTCAAATGTGTTGCACCATCTTTAAGAATGTGGTATTAGACAGAAATTGCAATCTCTTGTCATACTTCAAGTTTTATTAGTGCCATGGCACACACGAGAGTGTTCACTTTCCCAGAAGTATTTAGAGGCAATTCCATTTATTCCCAAAGTAATAGCCTCCCTGTTTGGAATGGTAGCATTTATTCCATCCTGCAGAGTAGTTAAATGAACTAAACAAATGGACAAAGAAACAAAGATGTAGCCAGGTAAGTGTGGTGAGAGGATTATTTCACTAAGTGATTTCTGTGCCATATATGCTAGCTTCCTAAAACAGGCACAGAAATAT
>JAHLSL010000061.1:113247-129221 GCA_025920805.1 Petroica traversi
GGCACAGAAATATGCTTAAATTATGTAAATCTATATAATTTTTGCTAGAGCTATACATATTTCTGTAATATCCGAGAATAGACCATAATTTTCTGATAAACTTCCTAAGTCCAGACCTAGTGTGAAGAACTGTATTCTGGTGAAATACTGCAGAAAGAATGCCACGTGAGCAATCAGATGTTATCCTGACAATATTGAATACTGATCAGCTTTTATACATAAATGATTTCCCAAATGTCTGTGTAGAGTCACATATTTGCATATAACAATATCAGAGAAAATGCACTAAAACTATGACTAGAACATAGAAACTAGAAAAGCAGTAACTTCAAAACATATCTACCACAGCCATACCATAAGAGCAATCCAAGCCAAATTCCCTTTATAAGCTTTGAATTGAGTTGATTAACTAAAAGAAAGAATCTGCAATAAGTTTCTGCTTTGTTTCCTGGAATAGCTTTTCATGCTACAAGATTCAAAAATTTGAAGACTGAGATATGGTCACAATTCTGTACAGTCGTTTTGCTGAAGTTAATGAACAGAAATTTTAACAGTGGCTGCAAAACCCAGAATTGTTTCATGGGCAGTGTTTATCTACCCACCCTTGTCCTTATTTATCTGGGTACCAACTACTCCCATTTCATTTTGAATAAACTCTGGACTGATTGTCAGGATGCCAGTTTTTACTAAAGGACCCAAAAGACATCACCATCAAAAAAAGGTAAATAGTAAAAAACTTGAATGTCTGCTACAGGTTTATTGGCTGAAATGAGATTCCTCTAAATCTGTTATAGCCTGAAAGTTGTTACCAAAGGTTGACAGACGTTTTCTAGAGTTCTGGGAAAGTAGCTGACTGAAATATGTGGTGTGGAAGAGAATGTTTAAAGGGATTGATTGAGGAAAAAGATAGCTGGTGAATTACTTTCAAACACATCTCAAAAAGAACTAAATTGAGCACAAATACAAAAAAATATTGACACTCTAACTATAAGACATTCTTACTTTAATTCTGCAAATATTAGGCCCCAAAGAATCTTTGTTAAGATGATTTTAAACTCAGAGAATAGAAAAATAATTTATAAAGTCAAAGAGAGGTTGTGTGGAAGCTCGATCCTTTGTATACTCTCCAGTCTCCTCTAGGCATTTAACATTAAAAAGTACATTACTTTATATCCTTTACTATATTACCCTCAGACAGAATAAAATTAAGGAGTTTGATTAGCAGCTTATGCAATGACCCTGGTAAATCAAAGACTCTGCCTTAGAGGTAAAACTTGTTCCCAAAAATCCATGGCAAAATTGTTGTTTAATTATATGTATATCATAGTCTGACTTTGAAAAGTACTTGCAAATGAAAGGAAGGTTTTATTTTCAAATACTTCAATTGGTGTCAGTTCAGCTAGTGGGCCAGTTAATTAACTAATGGGTGTGAAAAACATGCCTTCTCCAGAGATAAAAAATATTAAATATGCCATTCAATTGCCTGTTATGAACTGACACAGTTTATTGTTAGGACTCACCCAAAGTTTCCACAAAATTTCTTGGAGTGCACTTCCTCTGGAGGAATATGAACAGGTACAAAAAAGGAACAAAAGGGACATATAGTAACTTTTCTAAAGTGTTAATGTTTTTCTTCTTAATAAAATGTGCTGTAAGAATAACAATTACTGTCAAGTGTGATGATAATTAACCTAAGTTTTTAAAAAGAAGGGTTTTTTTAAGAAGAAAAGACTGGCCTTTCAAAACCTTGTAACCTGGTTGGAGACTCTTACAGTAAAATGTATATTATCTAGCACAAATGAGATATCAGAATTATCAGCCATATTCTATGAAATTGATAATAATTTTATACTTTAAATGGCTTTGAACTGCAGTATTTTTGCAGTGGTATGCAAGTCTTGCCTCCTCATCCTGACTCCAAATGCATTTTTACATTTCAAAAAGAAGATTTTTTGTGAACTGACAATAGTCTACCAAGATTCAATGAACACTCCCAAATTTGTCATTGAGAGGAATACACCTGGTGCAGGTAGCTCGATTTGCAAGCTGCATTGCAAGAAGCAGATTGAGATGTATATTGAGCTCTGGCTCAGAGCCCACGACAAGAGGTTGTGAATTGACTCTGTTTCTTCCACGCTAACATCCTTCTTCCAATTGCATCTTTCTTTAGTTCATTCATATTGCTTTCCTGTTGTTTTCAAGTGGTATTATATTGTGTAAGCCTCACTTTACGCTAATTTCAAAATTTGACACACACACCCTTTTATATTCTCCAAGCTGATTTTGCAGCCACCTGGGCTGGCCACTCTAAAATTTTCATTGTCTTCCTAAATTCT
The DNA here is from genome assembly GCA_025920805.1 of Petroica traversi. Taxonomy (NCBI): domain Eukaryota; kingdom Metazoa; phylum Chordata; class Aves; order Passeriformes; family Petroicidae; genus Petroica; species Petroica traversi. Next base: position 115,584 of record JAHLSL010000061.1, read on the forward strand.
AGAGGATAAGGTAAAATCTGCATGAAGATCATATTGCTGTAATAAAAAACTCAACACAGTAATCACAAAGCCATTGTCTAATAATGTACAGTTTGAATTGGTTCCGTTCCTCAGAATGCAAGCCTTTGTAAAAAAAAATAATATTTCAAGCTCTCAGGTCTTCTGTGATTTGGTAGGGTAGAATTAGGTGTTTTTATTTTAGAGGAGTGTATAGGCTAAGGCGCAGTTGTGAATTCACTGTTCCCTGTGGTTTTTTGTCTTGGATGCAGAAAGTCTAGATTAATGCCTTTGATAGTAGGTTTCTACCAAACATCTCCTCAGCCCTTCTTGTTTAAAACTTTTTGACTGATTCATGCTGGATTCAATAAAGATGCGTTAAAACCTTAGTGGAGAGATTACCAAACGTAATCTAGAATTTAAGAAGTTGTCTTTAAAAAGTTTCTCATCTGGTTTCAAGATAACTTTAAAATGTAAATCAGTCTGTAGGGCCTTTGTGGAATTTATAAGACAGCAGCCTAAAATAATGTCAGCAAGACAAGTTAAACAATGGCTCTTTCAACAGGCTTTAAAAAAATCCCAGGTATTTGCTATCAGAAAGAAACAGTTTCCTTCAAGATTGTTAAAGACTTAGATTTTACATGGACTTTAGCGATTACTCTACAAAATTATCCAGCTTGTTCCAGCAACAATTTTCGTATGAACTGATACCTGATTATCTCTTTGACCGTCATAAAAAGCCTTTTGAATTCAGGCTTATATAACATATTTGGTGGAATTTAGAGTTCAAACCTCATCACACATTTTAATTATGGATGACAGCACTAACAGGACTGCATGGTAGACTCTAAGAAAAATTGCATATCACTGAAAGTGGTTGGAACATTTTCACCTTTATGACATTTTTGTAAAATACACTGGTGAACACCCTATTGTTCCATAAAGACTGGAACAGTAGGGTGTTCTGTTTCTATGCAAATTTAATCTAAAAATATTTTTTTCATAAAGAACACCATGTTGATAAGAGTAGGATATAGCTTAGTGTCTGAATTACTGAATTGAATTTTAAGTGTAGATTTACACCTCTGCATTAGGATGGAAAAGCTCTGCTGTGTCATGAATAGAGCAATGACCTACAGTTAGTTTCAGCACACTTTCACCTGAGAAATCAGGTTGCAAAACCTGATGAATGTAAACACCAGTAAAAGGATTGTATATATAAAAATATGCCTCTAATTTAGATTTTCTTTCTAAAATTCTGTATATTGTAATCATTCTATTTGTTTGCATTTGGGTATTTTTTAATCAAGTATCGCCAAACAAATACACCAGATGCAAATGATTGATGAGATCTCAGGTCCTCAAATATTGTAATGGCTCTACAAGAGTTATTGCAAGTAATGAGCATTAAAACACATCTAAAATTCAGCTTACTTTGTCATTGTTTTCCAATTCAGATTCACCAAATCTAATAAACCAAAATTACAACTATTCCACAGCTGATTGAATAAAATGTTCATATATGAAAAAAGTGTCCAGTCTTGTTCTGACTAGGTTTTAAGTCAAGACTGTAAACTAAATGAAGAATGTGTTTCTCAAAGTACAGACTTATTGATAAGTCCAAATTAAAATGGTGTCTCTGAAGTTTGTAACTCATTCAATCCCAAACTGCATTAAAAAAAAAATAAATTATTGTCTTTTAAAAACATTTTTCCAGGCTATTGATATGAAAAGACAGAAGATATAGTCCCTCCTGCAGAGAATTTTTGTTTAAGCTGAACAAATAGATAAAGTATCTCAACAAAGGAAAAGCTCAGGGATCCTGATTAATTCCACCTATCTCTAGGCACTGCACTTAAAAGCACAGGTAATGGATGCTCCCTGTGTACTCAGCAAGAAGAGAGAGGAATACCCAGGGGAAGGTTCAGATCACAGACAAGGTATTTTCCTCTGGGGACGCCTCTCTTTCCCAAGAACCTATGGCAACTAAAAGCCTAATTTAGCAATGTCTGCAGGCGCCTAAACTCAGAGAAGATGAAGCTGATTCAGTATAGGAGATAATGGAAATTCACTTAGACAAAAGTGCTGTACAGATAGAAATAAATAAAGACATTTATTTATAATGACATCTTCGTTCATGTTGCAAGGTAACATGTCATGCTTTTAATAAATAAAATGAATTGACAAATATTACAAATCCAACCAATTTTAAAGAGAGCATGACCAGTATGTAAACATAAGCAAATATATGTCCGACTTGAGACCAGCTTGCAATCTTACTGCTGGATTCATCACTCTTGTAGGATGAAAGGATTTTGACTTAATATTAAGTTACACCACATTAAGCACTATGGTTCTTTATGATAGAGTGACTGCTAGAGCTGATAAGGGAAGATTGTCTGATGCCCTCTACCCAGAATTCTGAAAGGTGTTAAACACAGTCCCACGTGATATCCTTATCTCCAAACATGGATTTGAAGGGTGAACCGTTGGGTGGATAAGGAATTGACTGGATGGATACAGCCAGACCATTGTGATCTGGACTATGTCCAGAGGGAGGCTGTGATGAGTGGTGTCCCTCAGGGCTCTGGCTTTGGTGCTCTTTAACATCTTCATCAATGACGCACACAATAAGACTAAGTGCACCCTCAAAAAGCTTGCAGATTCTATGTAGCTGCTACAAGCTGACACAACAGAATGAAGGGATGCTGGAAAATCTTGAGTTGAATCCATGAGAAATTAATGAGGTTCAACAAATTCCAAGTGCTAATTGCTGCTTCCGGGGCAGAGGAATTCCAGACATGAATACCCACTGGGAGAAGAACTCACTGACAGCAGCCCTATGGTTCAGGACTTGGGGGTTCTGGTGGATGAAAAGCTGGACATGAGCCAACAGTGTGCACTCACACCCCAGAAAATCAACAGAGTCCCAGGCTGCCTCAAAAGGCCAGCAGGGTGAGGGAGGTGTCTCTGTTCTCTGCCCTGCTCTCAAGAGACCCTACATGGAGAAATGTATCCTTGTCTGGAGACCTTAGCACTAAAAGGACTTAGACCTGTTAGAGTGGGTCATGAAGACACAAGAGAGCTGGAGCACATCTCCTAGGAAGTCAAGAGAGCTGGGATTCTTCAGACCGAAGAAGACAAGACTCTAGAGAGATCTCATTATGGCCTTCCAGTACTTGAAGGGGGCTTGTAAAAAAGAATGAAAGCAACTTTGTACAAGGATGTGTAGTGATAGTGAAGACTGTCTGATGCCCTCTACCCAGAATTCTGAAAGGTGTTAAACACGGTCTCACATGATATCCTTATATCCAAGGAGATACGAGATATTTACGGAGAACGAGAGATTTAAATCAGATGTTTGGAAGAAATCCATTTCTCAAAGGTTAGTGAGGCAGTAGAAAGAAGCTGTCCAGAGGAGCTGAGGATGTTCCATCCTTAGAAGTTTTTAAGGTCAGGGTTGGATGTGGCTTTGAGCACTTTTACGTCTAGTGGAAGATGTCCCTGGTCATGGCAGGGGTAACAACTAGATGATCGTTAAGGTTCCTTCCAACACAAACAATTCTATGATTTAGTAATTTTATTATATTCCTTTGGGATATGAAAAATTAGAATCTTTGCATTAGAGAAGCTTCTGTAATATTGTTTCATTAAAAATCTTTGTCCTAGCTTATAATTATATGCCTGGAATCCATGTGAAGGAAGTGGAAGGACTACGACTGTTGCTGTCCTTTCCTTCCCTTCAGAGCTCAGGTTTCTACCTTCCAATGATTTATTGGACATATGTGGGTGCTATGCTTTTTTCCAAATTATTTATCTTTTCTCTTGCTTCTGTCTCTCTGTTCCATATGATTTATTGCGTCACTGGCTTTCCAGTATTGCTAATGCCACCAGAAACATCCTAATTAGACTGAGTCATGAACAGAAAAGCAAAGTGGAAAATGAAGGAGATTTTCTAGCCCCATATCCATAAACATTGTGGACAGGCAATTTTTCTACAAATATTTATACCATCACTCCCTGAACTTTAGTAATTATTTCTCCTACTTTTGAATAATTGTTCTTTCTTAGGAACCAGATTATCCCCAGGTATTAATTAATAAGATAATGCCAAAGATGGATTTTTTTCCTCTAGGTTTTTAAAATATATTTGAATAGAAAGAGATTTGGGATGTTTCTTCTTTTAAAATATGTATAAGGAAAGCCCTAATTCTCCATTGATTAATTATTTTCATTAGCCTTTAAATAAAATAAAGACTCTACATGTGTTCCTCCTTTAAAATATGTGAACACACACACACATGTACGTATGCATATACTTTTATATTACAATAGATAGATAGCAGGTATAATATTCATACAATAAAATATTAATGGAGATATTTATAACCTTAGAAACTGCATTTTGTGGAAAATACTCTTTTGATGCTTTTTATGCTTAATTTTATGAACATCTCTCACCTTCACCTGCATATTATTGTGTGTTCTTACTGTGAAATGCATTTGGACCAACATATCACTTAATTAAGAAGAGTATGTAGATAATTGATTTTCCGTTGCCATTCTAGCTGCAGAAACACATTCATTTTAACACCACTAATGCCAAAATACATTCAGCTAAAACTTGCAGCTACCTCTTATTGCTTAAATAACAAGAAAGATTATGGTAGACCAGGAAGTTTTCTAATTTCAAGTAGCATAGCTATTAATGCTTAATACAAACAACTAATCAAAGAAATTAATAAAATAATAAAATAATAAATCTGCATTGGATTAGGAAACATACTGTAGTTTTCTATACTGTGTTCCCATTTTTAATCAGCCAATTGCACATATTCAGGTTTTGTGTATGGATGATACTCTGGATGATGACAAAAAGAGGTTTTTCACCTGTCTAGCCATATATAAAGTTTTTGGTGACTTCCAGGTGCTACCTCTGGAATCACTTTCCACACTAAATGAAAGAAGAGAACTCACTAGTCTTCAGAGAAAGTAATGGAGGAAAGTAGGAACTGGATGAGCAAAAAGAAAATAAATAAAAAAGAGGATTACTGCAAAACACAAGACTATAGAAGGTTCTGAAAATCCCAGGTGAAGCTTATGAAATATAAATCACTCAATGACACAATAGTAGATGTTTTTCTGTGTTTTGGAATATTTATCAAAAGTAAATGACAAATATGAGAAAAACATATTCAAAAACTTTGTCCCCATATTAAAGTTCTTCTGATGAACGGACAGAAGCTTCTATTTACAATAATCTCCTGAATAAAATGAGAGCATTGAGATAGTTTCTTCTTTTCATCTTTAAGAAAGAAGATTCTCAGCATCCTGTAATAGATCTTGCTGGTTTTGCATTATTTTGGTTCTATACATCCAGCAATTGCCAGAAGGAAGGATAATGATGTGTTGAGATGATATAAAAGCTTCCCCTTATCCTGCTGTATTCCACTGAAAAGCCAGAATGTGGCTGGTGGCGAGGGCTGGACAGCTGACCACAGGGACGGCCGGCGGCTCGGCGGCTTGTTCTGAGAGCTTCCTTTTCGTTAAGTCAGCTTCAGCTAGGGACTTTTTTTCCCCTCGTCGCAAGCCGGGCTTCCCTGGGATGGTGGCCGCTGTCCTAAAAACCGGAGAGCTGCTGGGAGAGAGAGTGTTCCTTTGCTCGGAGCCCCAAATCAGACACAAGACACGAGGGTCCGCTCTGCTTGGGCTCAGGGGCAAAAGACCCAGAATAGCCCAACATTCAGACTTTTATTCTGAGGGTTGCAGCTTATCTCATAACGGTACAGGGGAGGACACGGAGCAGGGTCGAAGGTCAGGATGTAGTCAGGAAGGAGGGAGGGAGGAAAGAGTGAGACACAAGATAGTATTGTTAACTGAGGGGCAGGCGGGGGGAGTTCGACTCCCTTTCCAAGGCCAAACTTAACTCTACCTTCTGAGGGGCCTCACTTTCTAGGCCCCCAGAAATTCTTCAGGGGACATGTCATTCTCTGAGCTTGAACCACCGCTACATCAGAATAATCACATTTAAGGAAATACTTGATATAAATTTAGTAGAATAAGATTGAGTCTATTTGTATGACCTGGCTTAAAAGTCAATACAGGAAATATAACATTTATCCCTTAAAATGGTGTTTTACTTGTCAGCTTTTGAACATAATCCATAGCTGAAGATTTGTTGTCTGCCTGTATTCATTTAACAGACTGCATTCTCTGTTTATGGCTTTATAGAATGTAGAAGCTTGTTGAATTTATATGTGAGAAAAATTTTGAAAAATTGATCCAGAATACTTAGCTGATTTGGTTTTAGTTGCAAAAAATGCTACAATAATTTAATACTTTGGCACTGTAATTATTTTTAGCTCAAAGGGCAGTTTCCTTGTAGAGAAATAGGATTTCCATGAGATCTGTGCTGCATAAGCTCTAGATTATCCTCCTGGAGTAACAGGATACATAGATAGATAGATAGATAGATAGATAGATAGATAGATAGATAGATAGATAGATAGATAGATAGATAGAATCATAGGGCCTGGCTGACAAAATCCCTTGGGAAGTAGTCCTGAATGGCTGGAAGATCTGCAGAACTGCTATTTTGGAACTTTGAGATAGGAGACCTTGGCCTATTTAGGTTAGAGAGTTCCTAGAGAGGAAGTGCTGAAGGTCAAAGGAATCCAGGAAAACTTGAAAATTTTCAAGAAGAAAATCTAAAAGGTACAGGAGCAGGCCATACCTATGTGCAAAAAGATGATCTGGCAGGGAAGAAGAGAAGCCTGGGTGAACAAAGAGTTTTGTCTCAAACTCAGGAAAAAAAAAAGGGTGAGTGTATCACCTTTAGAAGAAGGGGCAGGCAACTCAGGAGTACTAGCAGGATATTGTGAGCTTATGCAGGGAGAAAATTAAAAGTACCAAAGCACAAGTAGAACTTAATCTGGTTACTGTCATAAAAGACATTTTAAAATTAATATTAATATTTCAGAAAAAAAATGAGGGCAAAGGAAGATCTCCATCCTTTATTGTATGTGTGGGTAAACATAGCGACAAAGAGTGAGGAAAAGGCTAAGGTACAGAGTGCCTTCTTTGTCTCAGTCTTCAACAGCAAGACCAGCTGTTCTATATGTACCCACATATTTGAGCTGGAAGATGGACCAGAATGAAAACCTCCATAAACTGAAGCAAAAAAAGTCAGTGACAGGATATGCTACTTATACACACACTTTGGATCCACCCAAGGGCTGGGGAAGAGTAGCTGAAAGCTGGTGGAAAAGAACCCAGGAGTGCTGGTCAATAGCCAGCTGAACATGGGCCAGTTTGTGCCCAGGTGGCCAAGAGGGCCCACAGCGTCCTGGCCCGGATCAGCCGCAGTGGGGCCAGTGACTGTCCCACTGTAGTCAGCACTTGTGAAATCACACCCCAAATCTTGAGTTCAGCTTGCAGCCCATCACAACAAGAAAGACATTGAGGTGCTGGAGTGAGTCCAGAGAAGGACAATGGAGCTGGGGAAGGCTCAGGAGCACAAGGCCTGTGAGGAGCAGCTGAGGGAGCTGGGCATATTTAGCCTGAAGAAAAGGAGGCTCAGGAGCAAACTTACTGTTCTCTGCAACTGCCTGAAAGGAGGCTGTTGCCGGGTGGAGGTTGGTCTCTTCTGCCAAGTAGCAGGAGATGGGACAAGAGGTAATGGCCTCAAGCCCTGACAGGGGAAATTTAGGCTGGCTATTAAGAAATATTTCTTCACTGAACAGATAGTTAAGCATTGAAAGAGGCTGCCCAGGGAAGTGGTTAAGCTGTTATTCTTGAAGATAATTAAAAGATGTGTGGATGTGGTACTTAAGGATATAGCTCAGTGGTGGACTTGGCAATGCCATGTTAATGGCTGGTCTTGATGATCTTTAAGGTCTTTTCTAATCTAAATGATTCTATGGTTCTATGGTTCAATAGGTAGATAGATATACAAAGGCACATTGACATTTCAGCAAAAACTTGTCTTAAAGCACATAATAGAATCTGTGACTGAAAGAAGTAGCATGGCTGAAGTGAAATACTCTTCAAACTATTTCTTCTCTCTCCATGCACACAGACATTGACTGAAATGTGCACAGCCACTTGTTCTGAAAGTACAGGAGAAACACTGTCTCCCAGTGAAACTATGGCATACATTATTAGAGTAGGAAATTAATACGAAATCAACTGAACACTCCACATACATGAATGCATGTCCTTTTGTTGGTGCCTCAGGGTCTGCTGTCACATTCTTTCAGTCAGCTGTTCACCTGCAAAATGCTATGTGCAGAGTCCAAACTTTTTCAGATACTAATATTTTTAGAAACTGAATAAACACTGGGTTTGAGACTCAGGTTATACACACTACAATCACACAATTAAAAGAAGTCATAACTGCAACCATTTAACTAATTATTTTACAGCAGTAAAATATTTCTTATATAGACAGAATTCCTACTGATCCTGCAATGAGAACATATTATGTCTTATACTGACATGACATTCCAGGGATGTGTTAGCATTTTAACAGCATTGTGAAATGCCACAGTAATATGGAAACTATGAAATTATTCCTCAGCAAAATGATTTAACAGAATAGCAACAAAAATAAAAATAAAGGATAGTCACAATGCTTGGCAAACCTGCAATCTCCAAAGACCAGCCTCCAGCAGTTCTGCAGTGCTCTAAACAATACCATAAATAAAGGTAATTATCCAAATGATGTTATAAAGCTAAGTCAAAGATGGTCTTGTGGAGAAGTCGCATGCAATTAAATTGAGAAAAACCTGTAGAATCATGTAGGAAGGAAATAACAGTTTTTCCTCCATTTTTAGGCTATTATTCTTTATTAAAATCTCTAGTACAAGAATTATATACAAAACTGACCACTTGCTTTCAAAAACCAAATATTTTTTTAAAAACATGAGATTTTTTAAATGAAGCTGGAGTCTATGCTGCTATCTAATCATAAAACACACAGCAGCATTTTTGAATGACAGCTAAACGATTCAAGGTAAAACCATAGCAAAGACAAAGCCATTCACAAAAGCTCAGAGGTTAACTAGTTTATGACTTCTGTGAAAATAACAGACTGCCCTACTTGACTGGTATTTTATGCTAAATAAGAGGAGCTGAGTCATACACCATGTCTTCTTATGGTGATACATGCTCTGCATAGTTTCTAATTCAGTTTTGTCCTTCATCTATTGCCTAAGAAGTGTCAGGAGGGTGAAAAATAACAAGAAATAATTCCCTTGCTGGTGAGATTTCTTGATGGTGTAATAAGCTGGTGAACACTGATCTCTTTTTCCTTTCAGGTTCATACTGGAGACAGGGGTGTAAGGGTTACATAAAAGGGACTTCCCCCATGTCTGCAATTGCTACTGCGTGGTTTCTCTAAGGACCCCAAGATAATGCTCAAGCAGGATGTGTAATTTCTAAGAGCAATGAGATTTGCCAGTCTCAGTGAGTGTGTGTTGCTCACTCTTGTTTATGTACTTCAATGCATAAAACTAAAGTTAGTCAAGATCCACCTGTAAATACTTCTGTATGTCTCCATTGTCTTGGAATTATCTTCAAACACACTCTGAGACTGAAATACTAATAATTCTTCCTGCTATACTGTCTTCATTCTTAGAACAGCTGTTAAGGATTACATAGATTTCTTTGCCAGAACAGTTTCCATCACTTATCCTTAAAACCAAATTGTACTCATCTTGGTTTAGGTTGATAACCTTTATTCATCTTTAACTCCAGAAAACACTGAACTCCAGTATACTTAATCTACCCCTTATCTTTGTAGCTCTTTAGACCTTGAACTGAACTGAATGGAATAGACAAATTACTTGGAGGCATGATTCCCTTGTACACAATGGAGTTAGAGAAATTATGAACTTGTCTTGATGAGAAATAATGGTGGGCATCTGAGCATTGTTTTCCTAAGCACCTGCAATGCTGGGGTAGTTAGAGAACAGCATAACTTCTCTAATGAGCAAAGCTCAGATTTATGTGATCACAGATAAAAAGGGGATGCCAGCAGCATAACTGCTTCATGTCTGCCTCCAACTGCATTGACAACAGTCTGCTGTTCCTGTGGGATGATTGGTTGGACGGCCCATGAAACAAATCCTCATCACCCCACATTTCAGTCAGCCTGAAATGAACTACTTCAAATCTTTTTACATTGGTATTACATATTGAATATTGTGGAGTTTCAGAAGCTGACACCAAAAATGTTTAGCAAACCTTGATATAGGAACTGATTACATTAGAAATGTAGGATTTATGGCTGTCCTGTTTAAATCTACTGTTACATATGTATACAAACTTTATGGATTTTCTGGGATTGCCAGTTTTATACTTTACTTTTCTGACAGATGCAGACCTATAGAATCTGATAAGGAGACACGTTCTGCATGGCACCAGACACTGCATTTAGAGACAGATGTTGATAACTGGATGCCATGTTTCCTGTGATGGTTTTTCTTTCTTGTTTATTTTGAAATCAATGAAATCGGTTGACTTTATATGCGGTTACTTTGGATTGCATTACCACTTTCATTTTGGCTTCTTTTCCCTGCCAGCAGGGTTATCAATGGTGATAGCATGCTAAGTAATAATTATTGGGATTTTTGAGAGCTATTAAACCATTACTGTCTGCCAAAAGGTACCACACAGTGGTGTCTTAGATACTAGAGCCATTTGACTGCACTTAGTGTAGTATATCTCTCTGGGATTTTATGGTGTGGTAACAGTTGGCAATTTGTGACTTGCTGATTGTGACAATTGGATGTATGAAACCATAAGTCTATTTAGCAACAGCATGCCTGTTACACATTATTCCAGTAACATGAGATGAGCACAGCTGTTCACTGGTAAACTGTTCTTAAAAACAAACAAAAATGTGGAATGTGACTTCCGAGAAAAAAATGTAACTGTCACTAAAAAGTAAAGACAGGGTTATATTTTTTGCAGCTTGAAAACTATTGTTTTCAAGAATATTTGAGAGTATATATCAGTTAAGATCTTCATTATAAGCATGATTGAATTAATAGGTTTTAATTAATAATTCACTTTCCAAAAAATTCAATTTTGGTCATTCAGAAAATCATCAGAAATACCAGAGAAATTCTGCAAATAATTTTGTCTGAGAAAAAAAACAACTATATAATTTTAGAACTACTAGAGTGGTCTTGACATTTTGAAAATGACAGTTATTGCTTATTATGTATATACAGTTGTGGTAGTTACAGATTGTATTTCAAGTACAGAAGAAATTCTCCTTCAGAAATAGTACAGAACAGGAAAGAACAAGCAGAAAAGAACAGACTTGATAGAATAGAGTGATTTCATTTGGAAAGTACCTGAAGTGATTATCTTGTCCAACTGCCTTACCACTTCAGGGATGACTAAAGGTTATTAACAATAATTAATTATTAGTTGTGATTAATTAATAATTAATAATAAAATAAATTTGATTGAGGGCATTGTTCAAATGCCTCAAACATTGAATTAATTTGCTAAATTTACTTTACCAATATAAAGAGGATTTTTTTCTTTCTATAGACTTGTACTGTGTCTGACTGAAGTAGCTCACAGCCCTCACAGTGAGCTTTGCTGTGGGCAAATCTCTGCATCTCCCATGGATCTCCATGGGCTCAGGGGCTCAGCTGCTTCACCATGGTCCTCACCACGGCCTGCAGAGGAATCTCAGCTCCAGCACCTCCTTCTCCACTGACCTTGGTGTCACCATGATGTTTCCATCACATGTTCTCATCACCTCCTCTTGTCTGGCTGGAATTAAAACAGTTCCACCACCTTTGTTTTGATTTCTTCTTAAACTTGTTATCACAGAGGTGTTGCCAGCCTCTCTCATTGGCCCAGTTTTGGCCAGCAGCATGTCTGTCTTCATAGCCATCAGGGATTGGCTCTGCGAGACATGGTGGGATGTTCCAGCTGCTTCTCACAGAAGCCACCTCTGATGACACCCTACTAATAAAAAACAGGCCATGCAAAACCAACAAAGCACTTAATACTACCTAATATAATCAGATTTTGTTTGAACAAACAGAAATTGGAATATTTTCTTTAAAGCAGCAAGGAGCAATAGCATGCCAGCAGTGAAGTACCTTTACCTTTTGGAAGGCTTCAAGAGTTGGAGTTATTATGAAATCAGAAAGAAAGCATGGATTTACTCGCCTGAGTATTATATTGTATCATATCGTATCATATCGTATCATACCGTACCATATTACATTATATTATATTTACACAGATATTTCTATCCTGCCTGCTCCTGCTCAATCTCCTCTGGCTGGTACCTTACCATGCTCTGTGGGAGATTTCTAAATGTGAAAAGCACAAGATGGGACATGGTAAGAGACTGGTGCTGGTGAGAACCAAGGAGGTAACATTAAACCACTAAGAACAGAATCACCTCAGTCAAGTTTCATTTTTTATCCCACAAGCAGGATTGTGTTAAATATGTAAGCAAAGATTTCTGCAAAATCAGCAGGAGGAGGATCAGCCAAATGCACAGATGAACACAAGGGCTGTCATAGCATTTGCAATAAACCCAAATTACTACAAGTCAAAGTTACAGAGGGATTGCACTAAGATTAGAATTGATATGTTTACGAAATAATTTTAATTGCCTATTTTTTAAAATCAATCTGAGCTGATAAATATGAGGATTTTGCTTTGGGATTTAAAACAAGAAGTTCTTAATGGAATTTCTTACATGATTTAAACATATTGAGTAAGATTATGATGTCCAAGTGCAGGCAGTGTAAAGCTGCAAGGAAGACAAAGCACAGGTAGATTAACTCATCTGTGTATTCTCCTGTGGTTTTCTGATCAGTTGTAAAGGGCAGGGTGTATTCTAGTCTATGCTGGACTTTCCAGGTTGCCTGAATCCGTTGCCCTGCAGAATCCTAAATTCAAAGGTAATGACCAGAACTTTCACAAGGGTTTATATTGCTAATATAAATGCAACCAAACATTTTGGAGAGTCTGAAAAAAGCAGCCTGCTTCTTTCCCCTTCATTTGCTTGTGGGACAATTTCCCCAGAGACAATAAAAACTTTCTAGGGATTCATTTCTACCAATCCAGAAATTAGACAGGAACCTACCCTGTCAATGAACTTTCCAAATCATATGTGAAAATAATGTCAGTTGAGTATGAAAATTTTTGGAAGTCTGATATGGAAACATACTGCATTTTATTTCCATCTAGTTATTTTTCAGTTTTGGATCACTTATATGAAATCAGTTCAAGGTCACATGTATTTGGTGAGCTCAGTGAACAGTTCATTAAATTCATCCATTACATGGTACAACATAAAATTGGGATTATTTTGCACTACTGAGTAGCTTTGTTAGGAAAAGGACCTGAACTACTTTAGGTCAAGGTTGAAAGTACCAACAAATGATGGTGCGAAGACTTATTAGGCATTCTGGTCACGTGTACGCTTCCATTTTTGATAATCTCAAAAGGCTTGTCATATATTCTGTGAAGGAAAAAAATTCATGCTGCACTAGTGAATATTGTGTTCTCCTTGGACCAAACTGACCATACATACATACATATATATATATGTGTGTGTGTGTGTGTGTGTGTGTGTGTGTGTGTGTGTGTGTGTGT
>JAHLSL010000061.1:129231-243855 GCA_025920805.1 Petroica traversi
TGTGTGTGTGTGTGTGTGTGTGTGTGTGTGTGTGTGTGTGTGTGTGTACAATGATTCGACTCATTTTTAGAAATCATGTTATAAGCCACTCAAAGTCATATTTTATTTTTTATGAAATTCCTGATCTATTTCTAAAAATGTGGAACTGAATCATGTTTCCACAGTGAAAACTTGCACAAAAGATGAATATCTGAAAGAAAAGACACAGATAAAAAGAAAAAAACTAATAAAGGAGGAGTTCTTAATATTAGGTTTTTGTGTTATGTCTAGAGAGGGAGGTAAGTGCTATAAGATCAGGTATTCAAATGCATATTCTTTCCATATAATGTGTCTGGCATGCAGAGCCCTGGGTTGGAATCACAGGATCCATACTCAATACACAGAAAAGTTTGTAGGTGACAGAACTGTCCCCACAGAAATGAGGCTGTTGCAAGGGTATCTGCTTACAGCCATCCAGGGACATGCCAACGACATGGGGGTCTAAACTGTAACCATCTTTATATATGCTTACTTGTCTAATGGTTGCATCTCCTTCTGATCCGTCTTTCAAAGGAATGCAGATGAGCTTTTTCCTTTTTTTCTGAAACCTCAGATGGACCTACCCATCTAAAACACACCAGGAGCTGAGTGGCAGTGATATCTTTGCAGAGCTTGCACATTATGCTTTATCAGATGGAACATTATCGCAAAATAGACGAGATCTAAGTTCCACGGTGCCCTCCCCAGCAGGCTGCCCACAACCCCAGCCCAGTGAGTCAGCAGCTCTCTTCAGAGCTGCTGTGCTCTGCAGAGGAGTATGCACAACTTTCCCAGTAAAAGGGGGAAACAAGTGTGGAAAATAGTGACAATAGGGAAAATCGTGAGAACTTTGTTCACAGATTATAGAAGGCACCCAGGAAGAGCCAGAATCTAGATGCTGCTGTTAGGTATGTTTGGCTCACATTTTATCCAATTATTGTCTCAAATGACTTCCATTAAGTTATTGAGTCAATATTAGCTTGAGTGCTAATCCCATATGCTGAGGGAAGAAAATTTTATTTTGAATGAGTGCTGTTATAAATGTCAACAAATAAATAATTAAATACTTTTATCAGAAATTAAACAAATAGTTTTCTTGGTTTTTTAGACGGATCTGCACAGCTGTAACTTGGCTCAGTGAGTCTTTCTGAAAAGATGCACTACTGACTGATCATACTATGAAAAGTTCTTGGAATTCCGTCATTACACAACTTGCTTAAAGAGGCAAGCACAGTATATCAATGATATTGAACACCTGGCATTAGCAAATTAAAGGAAAAATCAAGAATATATTCTTGCACTTCTTTTAAAAAGACTTTGTTCTTCCCCATTCTGTTCACAAAATCCAGTAGAATTGGAGATATTTATATAGTGTGGGAAAAACAGAAATCCCAAAGCACATTTCAATTTTGAATACGTTATTTATATTTTATGGGCAAAAAGATTTATTTCCCCGAGCACATTGTTTTCTTTTATCTGTATGCTTCCTTTAATCCTGTCAATAACCCATTAGGCAGCTGGTTTCTGCTTACAGATTTTTTGGAAGATAATAGAAATAAGCATGCACAGTAGATAGAACTATTCACGGGTAACATAGAAATACCTGCTGTTGATCAAGATTTCTGCTTGCTAATTAACTAGAAAAATTTGTCATGATATGTTTCTAATATTTGTAACTGAAATAGTAGAATATATTAGCATGAAAAATAAAAAAACCCCTTCTTAGTTAAAGATACAACGAAATGCTAGATTTACATTTATGTTCCAAGATGCACAAAATTTTGTGTACTATTATTCATGCCTTCAAGGAGTATTTTGATATCTATATAACTGAAGTACTAAATTGTTCAGCAAGTTGCAATATCTATCATGATGCTAGCCAAATTAAAATGTTTTGGGGAAGGAAAAATATCACCTAAATTTATATAGGTAATAAATGAGGAAGAAGCCAAACTGATTTGATGCACTTCAACTTCCATACGTGTTATATGGCAGTTTGTAAAAGATGTCTCTTTTTTCCTTGAAAGTTAAGAATCTCATTATGGGGCGAGGAATTTGATAATACTTAAAAGGAAGATTATAAGTAGGTTTCTTCATCAGTAAGAAAATTCATCAGCTGTAAGAAAAACTGAATATTTTTTCACTCTACTGGTCAAGAATAATATCCCAATGTCCCTACTTTTCTGTATTTTTGGACAATTGTATTTCTCTCCTTGTGTATTTAGATCCCTTTCCCTAAAGAATACCAGAGGAAGGATAACATCACAAATGGGAAGGCGATAAATCTGCTTGAATATATGTCTGGCTGCATTCCATCCATACAGCTTCTCAAATGTCTGAAGTAGTAAATACCAGGCTGGGATGCATACAAAGTTATCTAATGATCCAGTTTTATAGCAGCTATATATACACTGAAATCCCACTCAGATGAGTGTGTCTGGCTAGGGTCTCCACAGATGGCCCTTTTGGGATTCAAATTCACCTCTCTCTTGCCTGCTATTTTTTTTTTTTTTTAAGAACTGTACACTAGAAAATCTGGAACATTTGGCTTGAGGAAGGTTTTTCCATACAAATTAGAATACTTCTCAAAGTCACAATATCCTCCAATTGATGGTTCCTGTCAAATATCCTTTTATCACAGACAAAGGTTTACAGTGAGTGATTATTTTTTATTAAAACTTCCATGCATGAAACTAATAGGTTTCAGGGTAACATACTGACTGTGTCTCAAGAACAAACATCCTAACATCTTATAACATTAAATCAAATATGCTTATGAAAAACATCCTATGGATGATAGAAAAATATCTTGGAAGCCAGGAGCCCCTACAGCTCCATGCTCCATCATATAAGTCTGAAGAGAGAACTAACCTTTGTCACAGTGAATATGAAGTGGGTGACCAGAAGCTGACCTTGAAAATAGACAGTGTAATTATTTCTTGTTCTCTGAAGGTTTATCCACTAGAATATTGTTTTCTTACTGTGTTTATAAATGACTTATTACCAGTAAGTGAAGTGGAGTTTTGCTAAGTTATAGGGCAGTAAATATGCCAATTTAATGTAATTCAATAAAATTTAACTGTGCAACGTGTGTCCATTATTTTGAAAACCA
Organism: Petroica traversi; assembly: GCA_025920805.1. NCBI lineage: Eukaryota > Metazoa > Chordata > Aves > Passeriformes > Petroicidae > Petroica > Petroica traversi. The sequence continues at coordinate 132,362 of JAHLSL010000061.1, forward strand.
TAACAGATTTTTTGATAGAGTGAAGCCTAGAGTAGAAACCAAAGAAACTACCTGCATTGGTATTTGTATTTCAAGAAAAAAGAATTGCAAGACTATGACATTAAACTCAGAAGAAGCTGAAAATGTGAAGTATTATAGTCAAAATGTAAGCAAATAGCACAGAACTTATTTGGAATTGATTAAGCAAAATCCACATTTGACACTGAAGTTTGCAACCCTATTTCAACAACAAAACCATGATCAGGTGGATATGTGGTCATCTGTCCCTAAATGCGAAGATTCTTCGGATCACTTGGGTTTGAAAATCACAGTAATGGACTTATTAAACTTTAAAAATACTAAGCACACATGGAAGTGACAACACTGAATGATTTATTGTTATATAAATTTCAGCCTGAACTGCTGCACCCTTTTACTTAGAAATACATTCTGATTTGATCTACAGCAGTAATTTTCTTTGCGTGGAATTGGTAATTTGCCAGACAAATTTGCTTTTGAGTCCCAAGTGGATATTCATGTATGTGATATGTTTACTTACAAGAAGCATTGGTCCAAAAGTGCCAAGTACTACAATGGATTGGTTTGTCTAGATCTCAGCTTGTACTCAAATGTTGAAAACAGAGCCTAATTTGTAAATGCTTTGCTATTGAGAACTCTTAATATCTGCTTGCTTCTTTTTTTTTTTTTAATTATTATCATATAAAATCAATAGTTTCACTTAAGAAGAGGAAGATTTTCTTAACTTTTTTGTAAAAAAATGTCAAATCTGTAATTTGAGTAATTATTTTTCCCTGAAAAATCAAGTCTGGTTTTGAATTTATGTAACTGGTTTTGAAGTTATTCAACCTCAGAGTTTCACACATGTATTTTTCCTTAAACTACTACTGTAGGAAAAAAAAGTATATTTTAATAAAATTTTTATTACTTGTATTTTATTATCAATTATTTAATTTGAAAAATCAGTGATTTTGACACAGAAAGTTGTGTGAATGGGTAAGTTATTTTCTCTGAACATAGGAGCTCTGTAGGCACAAACGAATTTAGTTTAACATGAAGTTCTTAACAACAAGGTAGAATGATCAATTCAGAAAAAAAAAAGGTTGTTAAATATGTCATGTTAAATAAATAAAAAAATAAATAAATAAAATACAAAGTTTTAATTTTTCATTTTGAAGATTCCAGATACATGTTCAAGCAAAAAAATTAATAATTGTCTCTCTTTTTTTAAGGTTATCAAATACGAAAAATGCAGCAAAATTTGGCATTAAATTTAAGACACCTGTAAGAAATGTAGGGAGAAAAAAGCTTGTACAGTATATCATGTGTGATATTAGCACGTAGGGAAACAAAACAAACAAAAATCTTGGAAAAATTCTAAAAGTGAATGATTTCCAATTGTAGGCAAAGACAGTACCTCCTACATTTGTGATTCTTCTTGTCAGCTTAATGGACTTCCATGTGCTTTTTTGTAAATAAGAAAATATTATCAGTAAAAATAAAAGATGTTTGTTAACTGCTCAGACCAAAAGCTCAAATTATTTAAATTCAGATAATGTCTAAATTCCAAAAAACAGACAATAAGACCAAAAATAAGAAATTGACTCTGCCACTATAGACTGTATTTATAACCTACACCATACATCAAGGCCAGATCCTGCACATACACAATTACAGGTAGCATTTTAATCAATCATTCTTCCGGCAGTGAGGACTATTGATTCTGTTAAGAAAAAGTTTTTTTATCAAAGCCTGCCAAACCAGTTCTAATAAGTTTTTCTATGCTTTGCTTTCCTTAATTCAGTTTGAGCTACATACCTCAAGAAAAGCAGAAGCAGAGGTTTTATGACTGGTTCATAAACTTCTGAAATAGTAGAGTTATTATAGAAGAAAGAGCAATACAGCATATATTTCAGTATAATAAGCAGAGTTATTACAATAAATAATTGAAAATTTGCAACTATTTTTGCTACAGCCTGGAAACACACTTTTGTGGTTTCATAAATTACAGCATTTTTGCATATTAATTGTTGTAAAATGGGCAACAATGCATGTTCTAATAACAAAACACTTCTACTGAATGAAATTGCACTTTAATAAAACCCAATTCCTTTTATGCTGTTATAAATGCATCAATTTTAACCTTTTCACGAATTTATAAAATGGGCTTGCAATAATGAAATGACCACACACATCATAACAAAAATTTCTTAACCTAAAAAAGTTTCAGTTTTTTTCTGGTATCATTCTGGCAAACTGGAATAGCTAATATACATGGGAAGTACACTTCAATCACAGTTCCTAGAATAAAATAAATATGTATTATGTGTTTTAAAGAAGGCTCTTGGTGAGATACTCATACATTTTAACAAAGCTGCCCAGTCATGGGAGTAGCTTCGAACTAGAATGATCCTTAAATTTGAAATCTGACATCTCAGTTATCCTCAGAGGCAGCCTGAATTTGTTCTCTGTTTAATATGTAACCTGTATTTCAGTCAGTTATAAAACTTTTCCTTAGAGCATATGATGCTTCATTCTCCTGCGGAGCCTCTGTAACCAGTGATTGCCCTCCTGTCTCAAGGTGCTGGCAAAGACCAGGGAGTCTCTGGAGACAGAGATGTTTCACTGAGGTAGACAAGGTCACCTGAGTGTGGTTCAGAGTAGGGTTTGAAGTGCCTGGCATGTCAAAGCCTTACAAGACACAGGCTGCTGCTGTGATTGTGTGCTACAGACAGGAATGCATTTGGAATCGTGTGCATAGCACGGGAAGTTCTGGCAAGGCTGCTTGTTACTGAAAAAAAACGCCTGAGCTCCTTTTCATAAATTGTTTCATGAGTCTGTACTAAATTGTATTGGGCACTGCAGTCTAATTTTTTCTAATGCTGAGAAAGTCTAATAATTCACATTACCAAAGCATATTTTATGTAAGTTTAGTTTTAATTTAATTTAGTTTAGTTCAGTTTAGTTCAGTTTAGTTTATACACATTTTAATGTTACAAAGCCACTTCTAATGACCAAAACCAATTGAATTTAACAAGGCCCATGATCCTTTCACAGTATGGAGAACATTATTTTCAGACTATTTTCATATTTCTAAATTTTCAGTTTGGAATAAAATCCGAGCTTTCAAGGATTTTTGTTTGTTTTTTTTTTAAGAACAGTGGAATGCCCAGATTATCTACTTGACAGGATACTCCAAAGTAGTGGATATGAGAAACTGTTCTAAGTGTTCTAAGTGTTACAGTGTGCCCCTTGGGAAAGTAAGAGATCCATTTTAGCCTTCCTTGTTCTCTCACACGACAGAAAGGAAACACTGTTTGATCAAGGATAGGAAGTCTCTCTTATTTCCACAGTTTTGTGTCTTCCTAACTCTATCATTTATTTCTCACTCTTAATTTGTGCTGGTGTAAGCACCACTGAATGTGAAGAGAACAACTATAAAAGTTACATTTGAAAATATTCTCAGCAGATGTGATTTCAGAACAATCCAATAGAGTGTTGTTTTTTGTACCAACTCAAACTTATCCTAATGATAGGGTACTTAGATGAAATTAATTATTACATTTTCTTCCTCTATTTCATAATCTGTAATTGTTACCCTGTAAGAAACAATATCAAGGGTTCAGATCACAATGTCAGTATTATGACATCAGTGTGTTAATATGCTTACTCTAAGAAGCCTACACTTCACCTAAAATCACTCTATTATTGTAATCATAAATCTATTTTCTCATCTAGAATATTTTTAGTAAGTTCATGATACTAATATTATCAACAAGTATAGTACAAAAAGCAGCTTAAAATGTGAATTCACATTCCAGAAGCAGATAATTTGCTTTTTATTTTTACCTTCCCTTGTTTTGATGTCTAACTTTTAACAATTTGAGCCAGTTTTGTTTACAGCCAAATAAAAACCTACTTAACTGTAGACTAAATTTTTATGTCCAGTCAACCAATCTGAACTCAAGTAAAGGCATCTTATAATGCTTTCTCATTTGCTTAAAAAAGAAACTAAACTGAAATAAGCTTAAGTATAATTGGTTTAAATACATGTCTATAAAATATAACAGCAATCAGTCGATCATTTATGGAAATAAAAAAAGAGGCTCTAAAATGCTCTAATATCTAATTTATGGGCAGTGATTTTTTTACATTGATCAATGTATTTTAAATAAGTTGACAAATAGAATGTTGACTCATTAATGCCCTTACATCTAGTGCAAATGTTTCTTAATTTTTCAGTCCATGGAATTAAAAGAATACTTGATGATTCAAAGATCAAGACTTCGTTCTGTCTTTCAGACTGTCAATATTCTTCATGGATACTAATTTATCATGTCTTTGACTACCAAGACATGATAGGACTAGTACTTCAGTTTGTAATTTATTTATTCCCAAAGAGAATAAAAGATTTTTCAGGAACAATTAAGTAACAGAATGGTCTCACCTCTGAGAACTATTTGGTCACAATAGAAGAGATTAAATAATGTGAAGACATGAGAAACTGAAGATGAATACCTTATCCTTTCAGGGATGGCCAGTTACATAGATAAGCCAGATTTTGCTCACAGAATGTGCATAAATTTAGGAGCTATTGTCTTGAAAAAAGAATAGTTTAATTTTTAAAGTAGAGTCTCTTCTTTATTCTCATTGAATGTTGGGTATCTAATATAATTACTAGCTGGAAGGGCTGACAGCCATCAGCAAAGAAAGAGCGCCAGGACAACAGAACAATACATAAACAGCTTCTTCCTGATACCAAACTGTATTTTACTGAGGTTGCGAGCAAGACAAGTGGACCAGAGCTTCCATCCCCAAGATTTCCTTGTAGATAAGAGAGAAGTAGATAATATGTAGTGAGCTAAAAATTCTGCTCATGTTCACCTGTGAGTATATCTTGAATTCCAGAATTTAGAGATACCCAGTCTCCCATTCCATCGCTCCAGCTGCAGTTGGCTTTGTAAACACTCCTGGAGCAAGTTCTCTCACACAGGACACGTGAGGGGAATTAAGGTGTGCGATGGGACAGCAGAATCATGATGATTGCTTCTGAAGACTTTTGTCAATGATATGGATTACTTTTGTAATATTCTCAATTTTTTCCAGTTCAGGTTTTAGAGAAAATAGAGAAGCTGTTTTAGAAACAGAGATCAGAATCCAAGTCTCATCTTGCTCGTTAGGGCCTCCTTTATCTACAGTCATGCCTGTTGTGGCCCTGGGGATGTCTGGCTGGGCAGAGCCACAGCCTTCTGAGAGCGTCTCCCCAGGCTGGGGCGGCAGGACAGTGCAGGAAGCTCACACTCACAGTGAGCAGCACACACAAATGCAGGGCACACAGCAGTGAGGAGTAGAGAGGGGTAGAGAGGGGTAGAGAGAGGTAGAGAGGGGTCTCTGTGCAGATTCCAGAGGTCACGTTTATTCCACCACCAGGAGGGTCCAGGGACAAAGATGATCACGCCCCTTAAGTACTGAAGGGGGCGGGGTTTACAACAACCAATAGGGAGAGGGCTGTACAATGCTGATGGATGGGTTGGGGAACCAATGAGAAGGGGCAGGAGGAGGGACCGAGTAGAAGGGGCCAATGAGGCATCAAACTGGGGAGAACATTCTAGAGCAATTCCATATAAGGACAAAAGGGGGGGGAAGGCCAATGGAGCAACTGGGAGAATGAAATTAAAATAAATCTACCGCCTGGGGCCTGTGTTACCAGTAGGCCCTTTCAGAATCCTGGTCAGCAGGCCCACTGGCCTCCACACATGCCTGCCTTTGCTTGCTTTCTATCTGTTCTAACAAATATTATATGCATTTTTGCAGTGACATGCTTTAAGGTGTAGGTGTGATTTCTTCACTTTTTTGGTGAGTTTATTGCTGTAAAAATTAGTTATGGAGATAGATAAGATATGAAATAGGTTTATGAGAGAAATAAACAGGAAATTCTGACAGCAAACGCTGTAGAGCTTACCAAGTGAAACACTATCACCAATGCTTCATCCCCAAGAGCAGAAGCTAGATGTTAGCCCGCCTAGAAACTTGTAAGATTGCTTTTGACTAATGTGCTGAAGAAGGAAGAAGCAGTTAATCTCCTTTAGAGCTTCCAAGAACCTCTCTACAGTTACCACATACTATGAACTGCAGTCACACTTGAAGTTGTCAGCTTAAAAAACTCAGCCTTCCAACGGTATTGTTTGTTAGCACAGTTGATCATGTAATAGAACAGCTGGGAGGTTTAACAATACTTAACAATATGAGAAACAACAACGAAAGACAAAAATAGTCACTAGGAGCAAAAGGTACACTTCAGATAGTAGCTGCTTTGTCTAGGGACTGTGCTAACCGCAGTACTGTGGCAGCACCCTATTCCCCAACTTGGGAGCAAAGGGTTTCTGGGTGTTAGATTTCTGTCAAGTCTTTTGTGCTTATTCAAACCCATCCTGCTTTGAAGAATGTCTAGTGGAGGATAATAATCAACTGGATTTTACTGCTGAAACAGTATTACATGACTCTAGAGATCTCTAACTCACATGTCAGAAGCTAGATTGAAGAGATAGCAAGACTAGTATCTAAAGATTTTCAGTTCCCTCAGAGGACAGGAGAAAAATTTCTTCTACTGTGCTCTGATGTTTAGGGCCACTTCATGTGAAGATTAAAAAGAAAAGGAAAAACAAAGCAGCAATAAAAAAAATATCAAAAAAAATCAGAAAACCAAGCCATACTCAAACAAATTAAAATGACAAATTCTAATAGCTCTGCAGTTATCTCTTCATCTTGACTGCCTGGAATAAAGAAGAAGTAGCATGTATGTCTTTTTCAGTTTTTGATCTTCATGCCAATACAGTCATAAATTGGAATGAAAATGGCAACTTTTTTCATGAAAGATATGATAAAACATATCTCGGTTGAAGAATTTTTGCCTTAATGTAGCACAAAATATTAGCATTTTGTAATCCACCATCACCTCACTATTAAATATTCGTGCAATGCTCATATATATACATGGGAAAAGTATAAACAGTTTCTACACAAGGGATCTCAACCAGTCAAATACACAGCATAAATCCATTTCAGGTAATTTTTTGGTTAGGAAGAAACACCATTTTGGAACTGATAAAATCTTTAGGTAAGACTATTGGTGAGTTCTTCAAAAAATAATTGCATTAAAGGAAAAAATGAAAAACAAATCAAAATACTAGGGCAGCGTGAAAAGGTAATGTCAGGAATTTTGAAAGGCATGCAAGTAGAAAGAAGGCTCACATGCTGATATTTCCAAAATATACCTAACAATGATCTCTGGATATTTCTTCTTTGATTTTTTACCTCTAATTTGAGAAAATTTGCTCTTCTATTCTAAGGACAGTACTGAATATCTCAATCTCTTTAAATTGTCAGAATTTCAATTTCACATTCAGGACAACTTTATCAGATATTCCAGCACTGATTATCTATTTGATAGAGTCAAGGGACAGTTTGGGGTGGAAAGATATAAAAAGGCAATAATACCATTGTATGATGTAAAGAATTATTCTTATCTTCCTAAAATAATTCTTGAAACAAGTCTAATCATTTTTATTCAACAAGTAATCACCATTTTAACTGTTTCACTTTAAAATTCAATACGATAAGAAGTATTTTTTTAAAAAGCATCAGAAGGCTTAAGCTATCCATTTACCTAATCTTTGAATTGTTTCAAATTTTGACATAAATTTTTTTCAATGTCACAGTAGTTTTGCTCTTCAGCCTTCAAGAAGCAAATCACCATTCAGGAGTCTTCAGCATATCTGCCAGTCTCGTGTAGACACTTCAGTATTTTACAAAATCTCAAATCACAGTGAATACCTTTTGTTTAGTAAGCTGAATTATTTTTTCTGTAATAACATGATGTATAGGACCATGAGGAAAAGGAATAATACTGCTTAAAAAGTGATAGCTGGATTTTCCTTTCAAAAAGGGTTAAAAGTGTCTTCATAACTTAGTATAATAACTAATACAATCCAGCTTTTTTATAGGTTACCTTAAAACTTCTGAAAAAATAATATACTTCAAGGCAAATATTCTATTTATTATGTATGGTAATTAGGTTTACTTTTATATGTCTGAAATTGTGCCAGTAATACTTTATATTGAAAAGGCAAGGTTCCATGCCCTCATCTGTGTATGAAGTTTCAAGTAAAGAGAGAACACTGAAAGTGAGCGGTTGGCTAAATGCCATGGGTGTTACATATTATCAGCAGAAAACCAGAGCAAAGAGAAGACATTTGGAACTCTCTCTAGATCTAGACATGGTCATAGTGGGTGTGTTTCTGTTTCAAGCGAGTTCCAGAGAATGCTTTTCCATCTCTGATTATTTTTTCCTCTGAGATAAACACCTCCAATGTGATAGGAAGTCAAGCCCAAAACTTTTTTTAGGGTAACTTGGCTTTAAGTGTGGTTAGCATTTTGAACATTACATGCATGCCTCAGTGCACTGCAAACATTGCATAACCCGGGTGGGACATTGTCTCTTCCCAAACTCATGCAGAAGGCATCAGCTAAATCAGACTGAAAGAAGGTGCTCTCTGGAAAGATCCTGATCTAGTCCTTAGTGAAAGCAATCAAAGGACTCACAGGAGTTGAGTCAGGCCACCAGTAGAAGGAAGTCAAGCTTTAAAAATAAGGATTGACTGAATCATAGGGTCAAAGCAGTAATATGGAAGATGTAGTTGTTCAGCAAGGCTTCCAACATAGCACTGGGATACTTTGACACTGATTGGACATGAACCCTGATCTGTTTGAGAAGTTTAGTACATTGCCAGTGAAACAGGAAATGTTTCTCACCACTACTTGCTCCAATAGGGGCTTTAATTGGATTGAATTTCAGCCAACTGGTAGCATCCAGGCTCCAACTCTGCCAGAGTGAAAAGAGCCTATATGGGTCAAACAAAAATATGTACAACCTCAGAATTTTCTCAGCTCTCCAGCTATTGAGAAAAAGACTATAGAACAGAATGAGTCACAGGATTGAACCCTGTGGGAGTCTCCAGTCCAATTTGCTTGAAGTAAAAGATATGTGGCAAACAGTGTCCTACAGTTTTGACTTGAGAGAAAAGAACCATATCAATTTTTGAGTGGCATTTTTCCAGGTCTCACATTGACATCAATAGAACTTGTATCTAAATGTTATCAAATATCAAGTTCCATTGCCAAGACACAAAAGCTTCAATATAGCTGTCCTGGCAAAAGATCAGTGGTCATCTGGGTTGTTTTGTTTACTTTTGCCAGGATTTGCTCTCAAACATCTGAGGGTCATCCAAGAAGCCTAAGTTTTCCTCATATTGTATTCTTATTATCTTTTCATCAAAATTTCTCAGAAAAGGCAGACTGAACAGTAGGTAGTGTCTGGAAAAGACGAAGGGTATAAGGAATTTCAATCATTGCAAAAAGTCTTCTGAAAAGATGGATAAATAGATTTCATGCAAAAATAAAGGACATTGCAAGAGAAGGTGGTCAGATTGGGTAAATAATGAGTGGACTCTATTCTGCTACCTAGTGGGCATTAAAATCCTACTTACCAGATGCTGAAAACTTTGCATGGAGATTCAGCACCAATGAGTTTTACCAGTTAATATTTAATTCTTGTGGGACTTCTTGTGTAGAATCTTCTTCAGCAGAACATTTAAGCAGGTGGCTTAAATTGTACAACCATGAATTGTCACAGTTTGAAAAACACAATTCAGTACAGGATATAGATTGAAGTCATTTGTTGAACAAAGGCCATAATATTTCTAGACATATTTGTAACACAGGACATAGGATAACATGAAATCCCTGAAAGTTCATATATTACCAATTCATACTGTGTGCTGGGATAATGTAGCATATTACTTAGGTGGGTTCAGTGCTTGACTTTTGAAAAATTTGTATTTACTACATGTTTAAGTGCTGAATAGACAGACTGAAACCCTACATCCTGACACTCTACACCTTGACTGGTGTTGGCAGCACAGGCTGTCAACAGGCACCACAGGCAGCATGACCCACGCAGAAGGGATGTAGGATACACTGCCCTGTGATCCCACCACCTCTGGGCGACACAAGGGGCAGCTCAACTCTCACATTTAAAAGATACTGCTGGTTGTTCCTTTCAGGTGATCTGGACACCCTGAGTCCCTGGCAGTCCACTGGAGCCATGGCATTGCTTGTGGTCTTGTGCTTGCTACCAGTGATTGGGTGAGTCACCACATATGTGCATTGTTGCTCACCTTTCCTACTACCTCAATAAAGATGTGTTTTTTAGTGTGTGGTCAGGATCTATTCCTTTTGAGACCACAGAGATATTTTTATTATATTTAAAAATAAGTTTCTACTATCAGTTTGATATTGTAATGTTAAATCAATAACAGAATTTCACAGGTATTTGTAGTAGTTGTACCTGGGTACCAAAATATGTATATACAAGTTTTATACATATCTTTCAGTTTGTAAATATTTTGGATGCAGTTTACTTATGAATTCAGATTTACAAATGCTTCTACTCTATGATTTCAGTGGCAGTTGTAAGCTTCATTGATGATGGGATGAGAAATGCAGACGAAAGCAGAACCGATGCCAAGGCCCCTCTGCCAGATATGACAGGAAGACTTGCTTTGTAATGTAACGCTACATATTTTAGCTTGTCATTTTGTTAGTGTAATTTTATCCTAGAATTTTTGCATTTTAATGGAAATATTGAATTTCTAAATGACATGCCTACCTACCTAGAGTTGCATTTTCAAATCAAAGAGAATATAGTGAGAGATTTTGCTAGGAGACTCCCACTTTCATGTTCTGAACTGAAGACAAGGGTGACTGTCTTGAATTGAATGGTTATAAAAATATACATTGGGAAATGCATTAAATACACATTGTAAAACATAATTTCTTGTTGGAAATGACACTTTTCTGCATTCAACATTATGAAAAAATTAAGATATTTTATTAAAAACTGCAGTAATTTCTACAGATATACTCATATTAGAGAATTTTATTAATGGCTGGCTGGTGAAAAATCAGCTTGTATGTCCATGATGCTACTGAGCACACAGTCAGCTAACCAATTCAATAACAGCAACAAAACTGTCAAAAAAAGACCCCAATACCAAAACTCCGCCCACACTCACTCAAAATTATCTGTGTAATACTTAACAGCGTTGGGTTTTTTAGTCCAGAGAGGATTAATGCATGAAAGACAGTGATATAAGAGCACATGTTCTAAACACAAGAGCAAAAGTGAATCCTTTTCCTATTACTTTTCTTTTAATATAAATTATTTCATTCCCCTCCAAAGTTAACCTAATATAAGATATTAAGGGAAACCAGGATTGCTGCAGGGATTTAAATTCTGTTTGCTATATACAGCTTTACACAAAGAAATTATGTATTTACGAGAGAAGGAATGATAAGAAAATCTGACAGTAAATATTTTTGTGGAGCTTATGGTGTTTTTAGAAGTATAAAAAGTTTCCAGAATTTACATATATAGAGCATACATAGAAGGCCTCAAAAGAGTATGATTATTAAGTATCATGAAATAATGTAATGCTCAGTCATATAATTGAGCATTTGGTTTGAAAAGCAGTTTCTCAAGAATCCCTTTTAATCAATATCCCAACTAAATTTCTCCTATAAAAGAAATAAATAACTGTTTCTATCCAGCAGGTAGAGGGAAGACTAATACAAAACAAAACAACAAGACATGGACAGTTTTATTACACTGACAAAGACTTTCTGGTGGTTTATGTAAAAGTATGAAGACAAGGAATTCATGCAGTCCTATGCATTGAATTAAATAGCAAAGAGTCTCTAAATTTCAATGCACTTTATACCTTCCACATGTAACCTGAGAAAAAAAAAACCTAAACAAACAACTGATTCCTGGAAAATGCGTGTGAGATATTTAAAATTGTATACGTGTCTTGGAATCAGGCAATGGCTCTACTTAGTGTTGGCTTAATTTCCTCTTTTTCCCTTCACAGATTCTCAGAATATTCTGAGTTGGAAGGGACCCACAAGCATCATCAGTAAATATTCTTCACTGAATGCAGCTTTTGCTTTTTTCATCTCTTGAGTTATCACTATTTTGGTACTCCCATTTCACAAGGATTGCCATCCCTAATGGCTTTTGCCCTCATGTATTCTTTTTCAGTCATTTTTTCAAGATGATTTCTTACCCTTATCATGGACTACACCATTTTTAGTAAAGTCAAGAATTGTGATTTTCTTGTTATGTTTGTTCAATTCACTTGCTTTTTTCCCCTCTATTTTCTTCACATCAAAACATGATTTGAGGCAGTATCACAATATTTTTGCCTGGTGAGGATTTTATCTGGAAGACTCAGTGCACTTCTACTTCCAGTGTGCCAATCCAGGTCAGCTGGGCACTAGGCATGTAGGCTTGGGTCTGGCATGCACCCTCCATATTCCTTGTGAGCAGGAAGAACTCAGAGTCTCCAGGAGAATTCCACAGGTATAGTTTGTTAATTGACTGTTTGAGCATTGCATACCCCACTTGTTAGCCATACATTTTTTTCAGTCCCTCACCTATTGCTTTCTTCCTGATGTTTGGTGCATACTCAGGCAGATTTTGAGTTGGGGATTTGACTTGCAACAGATGCACAATCATTTACTCCAGACTCCTTTGTTTCCTCATTCTCCCACTCTTGTCCAAAGGCAAAGACAAGCCCAGGAAGGCAGTTGCTCTCCCAGATTCCCAGAAAAGGTGCGTATGAGAACCCTCAGCACACTTTATTGTTGTGCTGTAGAAATAAAAAGCACAATGCAGAAGTCTTTTCATGTATTCCCAAACCTGGAAGGCTGTTCTGATGCTTCTCAAGTACCTAGACGGGTTTCCTTGTGCTGAGTACCCTGATAACTTGCTTGGAGTTTCACAAACATGTCTTAAAATATAGACACAAATTTTAAGGGGAATGTATCACGTAGATCAAGAACAACCTGTTCTTTCCTACTTAATGTGAATCAGTTGTTTCCTCTTGAAGTCATAAAAAAGCACTACTTGAGCTGTATTTATTAATTTTTTTTTTCCTTCAAGGCAATTCAAGATAGAAGGTAAGAAACTTTTGTACAGCTGCTGAAAATTGCAGCATTACTATTTTGAAAGTTTTTGAACAATACCTTTGATTTCTACTGCCCAAGTCTCCCATTTTATGGGTTTTTTTGAGTCTCAGTTAAACATTTGTACTGGAACTGTCATCTAGATATAGGACAGCCAATAAACTAAGGTAGCGAAATACTTTTTGCGTCAAAACTTCTAACTCTTGATTTTGTAGGATGTGGCCCTTCAATGTGTGCAAAAGAAAATGAAACCTTACTTCCTGACTGCAACAAACTTTAAGCCAAAATCCTGAGTTCAATATATATCTCTGATGATACACAGCTTTATAAAGTTAAATGCTACAGTCAGATTTAACATGCCATGTTTCATACTCAGTTTGTAGATTTTTAGAAAGTTGAACATTTATGAGAAGACTACATTATTTTCAGGGCTGTAAGTGCATTAGTCAGAATTAATTTTTTAAAACATAAATTCAATAGTGGCAAGTTGTGGTTTTTATTTTCATGCATGTTGTTCTTATCTGTGTTTACATCTCTATTTTCTACTCTAAAGCAACAGCCATGACAAGAAATTTATAGATTTTTTTTCCAATTCATAACAAATCCTCTGGACTAAATTCTAGATTTGGTTAAATTTTTGAGATTATTTTTGTTTTGCAGAAATCAAAACCTGCTCTTGTGGACAAAAGGCATTTATTGCAATTCTAGTGTTACAATTTAAGAATCTATGTAAATGCAATGTTAAATCACCTAAGTATCCAAGGCAATAGTTATGGATTAATTTTTAAATCTACATATAAGACAAACATCTTGGAAATTCGAATGTGTTTTTACTCAATTTTCATACAACTTGTATTTATCTGCCTGCTCAACAGTGCATCTTACCTATTTCACCAGGTACAGAGCAGAAAACTGAGTGAAAGATTAGAAGGATGTCTAGAGTGAAAAAAAATAAAATAGACAAAATAGCTTCTTATATCGTCTTGCATTCTTTTCACTGTTACTGGAAGATAATGATACTTGTGTAATCACTGCTTCTATCACATAAATAAATAAATAAATAGTGTTTTATAATCACTTGCAACTTGCTCAGATTTCTACCATAATAAAATGCTTAAGAAATCTACATGCAAAATGATAATTTTTTGCTATAATTCTTTCTGGTTGTATTCTGAAATCGCCAAGAATGTCTCTTAAAATTTGTAATGACTACCTATATTTGAAATATTTGCTCATGTGAATGGTATTTTTGTCTCTACATTTTAATGTAGTCCAGGAAGGTGAGTCTGCCTGTGTTCAGCTTAGGTTTTCTTTGCACCAAATATATAAAGGCTTATTTTGCATGCTTTTCTTTACAAAGTACATGCATATGTTTTAGCACAAATGGAGCTTGTAGGTTTCAGTTTGTGTTGTGTCGGGTTGTTTTATGTGTGGTGGGTTTTTAATTGTTGCTGTTTTTTAAAATTACCCCACAGGTATGTGAAGCTACACATAGTAGAGCTTCATGAAACTGTTTCTCATCAGTTTCTATCAAAAGTGTCAAATGCTTAAAACATATATAATGTCATGTGATGTATCTCATTTACTTTTACTTGTACAGAATAATGGTTTTTTCAAGTACTTGAAACTTTGGTTATAAATTTTCTCCTTTAGTTCTTAAAAGTAAATCAAAATTCTGCTGCAAAAGAAAACCAGTTAATGCAAGAAACCAGATGTTTCATAACTTCTAGTTGATAGCAAAATCATCCTGGAAACTTTCATGTAGTTCCTATTGGCAAGAAAAATAATTTTACATAATCATACATAACTCCTGCCCTGCAGAAGGTCTGGCTTTCAGACCTAGCTGGCAATATTTTTGTGATATTATTAGCAGTGAAATGCTGTTTTAAAGAGCTCCAAAAGTATAGGATTTTTTTGAGTGATTCAGGTAAAAGTTACTACAAATTTAAAATAAGAATATTTTTAGTATTATTTGAAGGAGACAGAGTAAAGAGTGTTGTGGATGAATATTCTATTTTGAAAACATCCCATTGGGAATAATAGCAATGACGATCATGTGCAGTTGAAACATGAAAATTCAAGTAATCCTGGTATGTAGAAATATACTTCCCCAATGTAATAGTGTAATTATTGCTGTCTCAGCAGCAGTGGCAGATTTGACTTGTCCTTTCAATTTTATTTTTTAAAATTTTTCTGGGAGGGCTTCTAAATCAGTAATTTTAAATCTAGCGTTCTAATCCCTGGGCAGCCCATTTCTGTAAAGAACTTCTTCCAAATGTCCAACCTAAACATCCCCTGACACACTTACTGTGTCTTCTTGTCCTACTGCTAGTTGCTTGAGAGAAGAGTCCAACCCTGGGTACAGGCTCCTTTCAGGGGGTTGTAGAGAGTGATAAGATTTCCCCCGAGTCTCCTTTTCTTTAGACTAAACATCCCCAGCTCCCTCAGCTGCTCCTCACAGGACTTGTGTTCCAAGCTCTTCACCAGCTCTGTTGCCCTTCTCTGGACATCATCTCAATGCTAAACTGAGGGGCCCAGAACTGGGAACAGCACTCAAGATGAGGCCACACCAGTGTCAAGTACAGGGGAAGAATTACCCACCTGGTCCTGCTGGCCACACTACTAATACAGGCCAGGATGCCATTGGCTTTCTTGGCCACATGGGCAGTGCACCCATGGGGCCATGTGTTGAGAGTGTTTTAAAGGCAAGAGGTAGTAAAAACAAGTGTAAAAGTCATGTTTAAAATCTTGTGGCTTTGGAAAAATATTTGTTCACATTCCTTATGGTCTTCTTCTGTGATATAGAAATCCCATCTACTGCCCTCAGTCCCAACCATTATGTATTTTTCAGTCAAAATTAAAAAATAACTTTGTCCTTTAATTTTTAAAACAAAATTGAAGATATTTATATACCTTTTGTTCTTATCAACTAGAAAAAAAATGCTTTCAAGTGGAAAATGCTTGACAGGAAATTATTATTTGCACTATGCTGAATACAAGAGAAAAGATGTCTGTGTGTGGGATGCAAGTGAAGACAGTTATAAAAGGAGTGCTACAAACAGAAATAAAACCAGTGTAGTATCACAGAATTAAAAGGTTACTGTTTCTTAATGGTGTGAAGGAACTGGTATGACTAAGAAAATAAGAGTTCATAGGCAAAAGCAGGGAATGAAGGACAAGGGCAAAGCCAATGCACTGGCCTGTGAGGCAGTCAGCCTAAAGGAAAGGTGTATAATGGTTCCTGTCCTTCTGCTGGATCCCCCAGAAGACGCAAAGAACACGTCATATGGACTTACAAGGGGTGCTGTGTGAGGAGGGGAAACACACTGTTACTGTGAGTGACTTGTGAGGCATTATAAAAGGACAAGGCATAGCATTGTAAAACTGTGACAAGTCCTGCAGACTGTTTAGCTGTTTGTTCAGAGACTGCAAGACCTCTCCTTATCCTGTTTCTTCACAAGCAGCCATAGCTGTCTGCTGTCTGATAATTTCCTTTGGGGAAGGGAGACACGGAGGCCTGTCTGCTCCAGAGAGGGCCAGTACCATTAAACCTGGCTTGGCATACACATGACATTCCCAGCACGGTGTGAGAGGCTGCAAAGACTGATCACTGGAGGTATTTTGGGGAGCATGCATGTGGGTGAAAGGGGGGGTCTGGCATTGCCTGGCAAGGCAGTGCACTGCCCCACTCATCCCACCTCCCTTGAGCCGCTATTCCTGCCTGGCAGTGGCTGCCACTCTGGGCATACCAGGGGTCCATACCTGCCCCTGGAGCTCTAACTCAGCTCCTAATTGGCCAAAGGACCAGAAGTTCTGACTGGGGAAAAAGGCCAGGAACATCAAGAAGTATTTAAGCTGAATACAAGACTAATACATGTCTTAATCCTACTTCCTTTTGGAATTTCTATCAGCTGAACACTGCTGGATCCTAGGAGTTTGTAGCTATATCTGTTCTTTTCTAGATCTTTTCTGTCTTTCTTGCTTTCTCTTTCTTCTATTTCCCTCTTCTCAGAATTTTTGAGTAACTTAAAATCAAAAAGTCTTATAGTTGCTAATTTGAATCGGTTAAGTTAATGCTTTGTGGAAGTGTTTCATGTCGATTAAATGCTGCTAAACCTTTTTCCAAAGTTGTCTGATTTACTAAAGTTGCCAGTAAAGTATTTTTTGGTTTTTTTGACCTCTTAAGAATATCCTGTTGGTATTTCTCTTGTGTGTCTAACTCAGAGTATATGAACAACAAAAAGCCCCTTAAAAAGCCTTGTTGAGTGAGTTGTTTGGGGACTTACACATGGAAAGAGCTTACACGTTTCCACAAAAATGTGCTGCAAAATTCAAACAAGAAAATAAATGAATGACAGCTGCAGTAAATACCATACAATGCAAACTGCACTATTGTTGAATTGAAACTCTGGAACATGCGAAATGCTGAAAGCTAGGAAATTCAAAGTTAACAGCCTATCCTTAAGTTACTTGCTGCTTAAATAATCACAGTATCATTACCACAAGGAGTGCCATGGGCAAATTCAATCAATCAAAGTCACAGAAAAGCTTTGAAATAATCTAAGCAGTCCAAGGCTTCCACTATAACATTTCCACTACAGGCTTCAAATGTAAATTATTTCCTGTCTATAAAGTAATATTCACTCCTGCTTTCGTCTTATAAAGCCTAAGGGGCAGGACAAAGAAAAAAACTCTATTATTTGAAATACAGACTAATAAAGTATGTGGCTCTAACATATTGACAGCTTAAGTCACAATATAGGCAGAGAAAAGCGGGAGAAAAAAGAGATTAAGGCATATAGCAGACCTGTCTGGGATATGCACATTATGAAATAAGGGAAGTAAAGTTAAAGAAAATAGAAATCCAGTTTCTGTTAGAGGCGGCTGATGAATTGAAATCATATTTCTCTAAAGAGGAATTTAAAAAAAATTATTTTGAAATTTATGTATCCTTGTTTCTTAGCTGAAATTCAGTTTCTAAGCAATAGCTATGAAAATTGGAGTGTTATGAGAAAAAAAAAATTTAGGTATTTTTACTCAAAAACATATTTAAATACATCACTGAGTTTCTTCATATAAATGTAAGTCTTGTCAAGAAATTTGACTGATCACATAAAATGAAAAAAAATTGCTTTTGGGAGATGTGGATTTGAACTCAGCAGGTAGGTCTGCTGAATAAGAATAAAGGACAGAATCACCATTTTATTTGTACGAAAGACAATTTAAAGCTTTGTTGAGGATTTAATTATCACTATACTTGATCTTCTCCCTGAAGGAAAAAATAGATGAAGCTTATATGAGCCTGATAAATTGTCCCTGAAGACAACAGACAGAGTACAGAGGGTTGGTTAATCTACAGATTGGTTTACTTTGCTGTCTGTCTCCAAGATCATCCTTCCTTGAAAACACTGAGCTCTCAGACTGTGGCCCTCTCAAAAGCTTTCCTTCAAAATTAACTTTTCTTATAGCACAAACTAGTTTTTGCTAGATTGGTAACAGTGTGACTATTAACCATCTTTCCTGGTCTTAAAGTGTTTTTCTCCAATACCATTAACCACCTATTTGTAATTAAAATAATGAGAACCAATTCACCACTAAATAAAATTTCATGGTGTTCAAAATGGAGATGAAATCTAAAATTAAGAGACAGAGGACAATGTGAGTGAGTAAACCAAGAGAATAAAGCTGTGTGAAATAGAGGTAAACAAATGTCTATGTTTCAAACATTGGAGTTTTTTCCACTGTCTGAGGAAAATCATATAACCAAGAAAGACAAATATACATTTTTATGACTTTGGTTTCCTTTTTTTCTGTGAACAGTACCAGATAAGTACTAGAATTATGAATTAAAAAATCATTAACAGAGTAAAATGGCCAGGAGTCACATCCAGAACTGCTGCATATCAAATGTTGCATCACAATGAAATGTCAACATCAGTATCTGCAATAAGCTAATGTCTGTTGCACGTGAGCTTGTAGTCGCATCCAAACCAGAACTGCCAAACTTAAATCAAGCCTAAGTCCAGGCAACCTTGACACAAAATTCAGGTCTTAGAGGGAAAGGGCTATGTTCCATATATCAGTTTAGGCCATTATGGTATGGTCCTAGATGTAGTGTACTTTTCCAGTCACTGGGAAACCATACTATAGCTTTTGAAATTCACTTTTGCTCGGATAAGGCAAGTCAGACATGCCCTTGGTCACAGTGGCCATTTTCTTCATAGCAGTGGTCCACAGGCTGATGTTCTTGAAGACCATTTATGTGGCAGGCCCATCATGATGGGGCTTGGATATGCAGGTGGATCTCAAAGCACTGTGGGGTTATGGGCACTGAGGAGCTGTTTGTTCCTCAACAACTCAATATGTCTTTGGGAAAAGCAAATCTCATTTGGTGCTGCAATCCTGGACATGTATCAGTTACACTGCCAGTAGCAAGGGGAATTTGGAAGGCAGCTGTGGCAGCTTGCAGGGAGATGTACCTTCAGTGGAATTGTGAAGAAACCAGCTGGTTTGGTTCATGTTTTTAGAATAGAATGAAACTAAAGTAACCATCCTGAAGAGTTTTGGACAAATTGTCCAATCTGCCACCACCTATTGCTCATGCCTTCACAGGAGTGCCCCATAACACTTGGCAGCCAAGCCAGAAATCAAGTCCCATGCAGAAGGAAAGCACTCCAAACACAAGAAGGAGTTTTTACAGAGCTTATTAAAGGATGAAATACACTGAAGCAGGTATAGTATACAGCTTACGCTGCATATAAGTGCACAGATCCAGGATGAAAAGTATAGACAGACTTTTGTTTTATCAATTGAATGGATTATTTTTAGTTAATTGGCTCTTACCTCTGTGTTAAATTTTATTATTTTCACAGGGAGAAACTATATGATGTGACAGTGATGAACACTGCTCAGGTAGATTCTTTCTTCCATCTTCCTACACAGAAAACTGTGTAAAATTAAGTATTTCATTTTATTAGGGGCTTGATCTTATTTTCCTTTTCCATATGTTTTACCAATTCTTTTTGAATGTGTATATTGTTATGCACTTGAAAGAATAGAAAGCATGTTTTTATGCTTTGAATGCTTGTGGTGGAGGCACATTTGTGTAGTCAAGATAAACCCATTTCAGTCTTATGCACCAGTAAAATGAGAAAATTCCGAAAGAAAAATAGGAAATGCAAGTGTTCTGAAATAGGTATATTAGAAAGTTTTAGTTGCAGGTCCTCTAGTTAGAAAATACTGGCAAACACACAAAAAAATCAAAATTAAAGTAAAGATAATTTTGTCAAACAATACATTATTATTCTGTGAAATGCAGGATACCTGCCAGGACAGTAATGGTATATGAAGAGGACAAATATAAAACCAGAAAATACTCTTATCAAGATACAGAGTTTTCAGGCATAGCTAGCAGTTAGGAAACTAAGACTTCATTTTTCTCTTTTCTGGATTTCCTCCTTCCAGTGAGGTTTCCCATGCTGGTCAGTGTCAGACTTTTGCTTCAGAATTTGTGCATCAAGAGTCAGATGGAAGATAATTATCTTTATGTGTGTTGGATCTGCTCTATCTTTGCTACTCTGAGTATAGATTTTCTATTTTTTATTTTTCTGATTTTTCTTGCTTTTGAGATCTCCACTACAGTTTTATTGACTCAGCTTTAAGTCTGCACGCACTACTTTTCCTTCTTCCTTGTGGTTCTTCTTTTTTTTGGGGGGGGGGGGGGGCGGGGGGAGGGAATTGCTTTCCATAACTGTGAACCTATTTCAGTCCTTCCTCTCTGTTTTCTGCATTGCTTGTGCTCTTGCTCTATTTGTTTACTTGCAGTTCCTACTGATTTGAGGCTCCAAGCATGGAGCAGAGCAGGTGAAAGATTACTATTAGCTAATTCCTTCTCTTCTTTCTCTATTACTTTACTAACTGCCAGATTATAAACTGCTATAATTAGGCAATAGACTGACATGTCCAGGAGACTGTGTAAAGTACATCAAATACTTTCTTGTTAAAGGAAACCATGAAGCCCTTTTCTAATTCCTACAAATTTCTTGTCTGCCTTCAACAGAACTGTCACATTTTATAGATTACATCTAAGTGTCCCAGCCAGAACAAGATTTTCATCTATTTTGCATATCTTTTACATAATTTTACATAAAATTTCACTTTTACATATAATTTGCTATATCAGGTATAATTTCCTATGCCTTTAATTCTGTGCCCAAAGGCTTAATAACTGAAAAAGATACCCTTTATGCCATTCATTATTCAGAATACCATTATGACACCCACTATTTGCAGCAGTGCCTCTGTTGTGTGAGAGCTAAAATCAGCAATGACACTTTCCTTGTCAGTAGTATTTGACTGCTGGGCTGAAGTTTTCTTGAAAGAGAACTCTATGGAATTCACTTGCATTGCTTGTCAGGATAAAAGGGAGATTTACCATCGTGCTGGGAATCTTGTTGCTATGTCTAATTATTTTCTTTTAATTTTATTGTTAATGTTTTATTTTAATAAAGCATGTGTTCCATGAAGAGAATGAGTGCCCTGATGCCCACGTAGCTAAGAAAAGTGTCTCTGAAATCAGTGGGGTTTATACCACCCCACTCCTGGCCAGACAGGTCAGAATATAATGAGACTTCAGGTGTTGGTTGTCCTCCTCTGCCCCATCTCCCTCAGAAGATGAAAGAGCACAGATGCATGCTAAGAATTAAGAGATGTAAATGATAACAGCCAGTGACTTTTGATTAATCTAGGTGACAATAAAGCTGCAAGTGTATAGATCAATAAAAACAATCAATTAAATGACTAAGATATCACAGATGGCCAGATCAATTAAGGGCAATCAATTAAATAGGGGAACACAGGTGGGATGGATAAATTAATAGTGCAAATAAATCAAATGTTCAGGATGCTCGGGAGGTATATTACCTGAGAAGATAATCATAGGGTAAGTGGCAGTGGGTGTAGTGTTTGGAGTGATGGACTGTGTGGAATCTGGTGCATTTGTGGGAGTGTGTTATGCTCCCTGCTCTACTCCATGGAGTTATTACTTCTACATTTTGCCATGCTATCATTCAGATCTCCTGTCAGTCTGAGATATCTTGCTGTTGATTTTGCCCTTGATGAGGTTTTAACATTGAAAACCTGTAGATATGGAAAGCTTCAAAATCAGTTAGCAGAGACCATGTGAGTTTATAACTAATGGCAGAATGAACATTTAGCAAAAATAAGTTTATTTTGTTTTAGGTTCACTCTCATGTGAATCTAATTAATCATGTGGAATTGACTGCTTACACTGTAAATCTAGAGACTGTCTTTTTTTTTGTGTGCAGGGGTGTGTTTATATACAGAAAACTCTAAAATGTAAGAACTATGTCTGGTTTATGTGAGAGGTGATGTCCCTCAGAAGTCAGTCTTACACATAATTCAGCTCATAACTCATCATAGTGGTACAGAGGTCATAGTTCTGCACAGCCAAGCATTTTAAATGGAAAAGTTTGGCTTGATTTTTATTTTTGAGCTCGTGTTCCTTCACAAATCTTATGTGCCTTCTCAAAGAAAATCCTACCAGCAACACTCCAAATGTACCTTTTGCAATAACCTACATTTCTAATTTGAGATTTACCCTTTCTGTTTTTCTTGGAATATCTGCAGCATTGAAACTTTACATGGTAATGTTTATTCTTGGACAAAAGTGCTTGTACATTGAAATCCAGATAAACACAATAAAAATAAGATCCATTTGTCTCCATCTGGTTTGTATGATCCTCCTGATGCAGGATGAAATTGCTTGAGAGCTCCAATAAAGAGATTGGTGTATTTCTAAATACCAGAATGCTAAGAAGTGGGCAATAGGCACTGGCAGAAAAGAGCAGCTTTTAAATGATTAGTGATCTTATGCCAGAAAATTCAAATAATCAGATGTCTGCAAAGATGGACAGTAGAAACTGAAAAATAAGAACAGCATGACTTCTGGTGGTAAAATAATGGAAAACTTAAGGGAATTTTTATGATAATCTATGAGAATATTTAGGAAATTTTTTGGACTACTTGGGATGGGATGGGGGAGGAAGGCTGGATCTTCTCATGCAGTTTCTAAGTAGTCACTCCACTATGAGTAAAATACATCACATTGAAACTGTCATCAGGGGACATTGATTACTGCAGTTTTCTCAAAAAATTCAGTGCTTACAATGGTAGTATTCCTCACTCTATAAATTAGGATGGAAGAAAATTAACTACATTCAGGCCTGTAACCTTAGTCTTTGTCAGAGGGATATTTTTTATTATTTTTTATTTCCCATCCAAGTGTACAGGACCTTTCCAGATGATTTATACAGGAATATTTGAATACTATTTCAGTAAAAGATGAACCAATCAAGACAGAGCACTGACATATTGCCCTGCTGAATTTAAAAGTTCAGAAATGTTAAAATTTGTGCTTGCTTTCTCATTTCCTTTTACATTCACTGAAGAAATACTTCTATAAAACTGCTCCATACTTTTCTTCTAACTACCTGTATCTACTACAAGAAATCTTTTCTGGATAGTGTTAAAGATAATTGCTAAGATACAGTGATTAAACCCTTGCAGTCCTGCTCTGTACTTGTCCAATCTGACTTTTTGCCATTTATTTAACAGTAGTTATATAGCTTTGACATTTTCAAAGCTCTATACAAGCACAAACTAATTAATCTTTAGTTTGCCTTTGAGGTAGGTGAGTCAGTATTCTCTCTTTTTTCACAGATATTACGGTCAGAGCAGAGGAAGTACATGAATAGCCTGAAGTCCTACAGAAAATTGGTGTCAAACCCAGCATTTTAACTTGGGCCCTTTTGGAAGAGAGGATGCTTAACCTGGAATGTTTCTACTTCCCCAAAACAACATCTTGGGTGCCAGGTTATGTTTGCATTATTGACTGAAATAACTCTGATCACAGAGTGAAGTTCTGCAGCTGTTTTTCTACAGTATCTGACATGCACTTTTGAAGGGGCACCAAAGAGAATAACTATGTGAAAGCCCTTTTCTGATATTCTTGTCTGCACTGAATGTTATCACTTGCTTGTGTACAGAATTCAGCCCAAAATCTGAATTCTCCCTATTCCCTCACCTCATACTGGAGGATAAAGGAAGGCTCAATTCAGCAGCTGCTGCTTCTCTTGTCATTATGTTGCAAACAATAAAGAAATTATGCTCATTCTGGTTACTTTAATTCTACATATTCTTCTCTGCAGATAAAGCAGCATATCTTTCATTGTTAGAATGATGCATTACACATTCCATGCAATATTTAAGAATGTATACCCATAAAATAACACCTGCTGTCTCATGCTATCTCTGTTTAAAATGAGGAGATGCCTTCTGACTTTCTGACTCAGCCAACGTCCAGTCTGTTTTCATAATGATTGTACTGAGAGAAACCTCAGAGAATCTTTAAATACTCTAGTCAATAAAAGAATTCTTCTAGTACCTCACATCTTCATTGAATAATAATGATATAAATGGTGTACTGCTGCAAAATTATCTCAGGATTTTCATCTGAAAACAGAAAAATTCAATGTGTTATTCAGAGGTCGAGTCACATTTAGAATAGGGCTGAATAGAAGCACTTCAGTCCTATATTAGGTGTTCTCACTTTATTTTCAGCAAGGAGTGTATCTATATATATATCTCTATATATATAGATATATCTCTACTGGGGAAAAGGTGAGGACTACTCCATCACTTCTCTAGTGCTGTTATGCCAGTAATCTTAAAAAACCTTTTAGAAACTTGGCGACAATGGCAAGGCTCTGGCACTCTACTTTGTGCTAATTTATCTGGAGACCAACACAATATCTGATTTTACCTTCTTTTTTCTGATTTCCTTATTTTTTTCTCTCTTGCATGCGTCCTATAACTGTTACACAGCCTGATATAGGCCCTTCAAACTAAGAAAGTCTTCTAAAATTCTGTCCTATATTAATCATCATAGAGGGCTCAAGTCATGTATTTACACTATGAAGGCACCCTAGGTCTTTAAACCTATTATCCAAACTTATTTAGAAAATGTTAGTGGTGTTTGTTCATATTGGAATTACATTTACTGACTGATATTCTGATTCTAGAATTTCTTGTGTGTAGTAGTACAGAGCCCTAAAATATTCTTATTAAAATGTTTTCAAGTATTCTTATTACAAACATTTGGATTACCAACTAAGTTTTTTAACTCAACAGTTGAACTTATCTATTTAACCAACAAAGCTAGATCATAAACCAGTCTCTGACAGACCAGCAAACTCTTCCCTTTGCTTTTATGTCTCTGATTGTTTCTTTTCATTTCAATTTTCTTTGAAATCTCCAGCCAAAATGCACAGGGAATAAAAAAATCATACATTTAATTCTTCATCTGAATTATCTTTTGAATGTAAGCAAGCTTCCATGGAAACTCAGTTTCATTCTTACAGAAGTTAATGTTTCTTGATAATGAACTGTGAAATAAAAAGTGATTGGATACAATACATCAAGGAATAAAGACACCATGGCTGTACTGCTCTCCAGCTCCCTAGGAGGAATATCTCTGAAGTCTAAGATAAGAAATGCTTGCAGCAGTTCCAAGATAAATAGTCTTCCTAGACTGTACTCAAGGTCAAAATTCCTCTGTTCCTAGTTTTCTTTGTTAATTCTCATTTTTAGTGAGATTAAAATGTTTTGTCAACAAATAATCTTGATACCTTTAAAGTAAATAAGATCTGGTTTTCAGTGTTCAGTGTTTTTCATTGCTCTTTCAAGATGTTTAATGAAGTGCACAATAGCTAGATGTGAAGTTACAGTCCAGTCACCAAGAATGTGTTCATTTTCTGTAAGCCAAGGAGTGTTTGGTGTGGCCTAATTTTTGGACTAAAAGTCACTCCTTCATTTTTGAAATATCAGCTGTCTCTGAGGATGGGACTACAGAGGCCTGAGTGAGAGAGACACTTCTGGGCTCATGAATAAACCCTTCAAGAGGAAAAAGCCACTAAGAGAGAAGTGTCAGTAATTATTCTTGCTCAGATGTAAATACCTACAGTAGTTTGTTTCAGGTAGTGCCTTATATAGTGTCCATTATGGCTCTAAAGCACATAGAGGTGCTCCTCATTCAGTGTCCACAGCTTGCCATGGGTTCCAAAGATAAGAGGGAAGGATTACTGAACTGACACAGTGGCACCATTCGTACTGACTGCCAGTTTGGAGAGCTGGACTACATTGTCAGTGGTTGCACATTCCCAAAATGCCTGATATCCGCATTAAATGTCTCCTTTCCATCCTAGCCTCCCTCTGCCTGGATAAATAAGGTACTACAGCAGAGCAAAGGACAGTAAGGAATTTCATTTTTTTTCTCAGCTAGGTCTTTGAGTAAATGAGTAATATAAGTAAAGCACATAGGCGCTTATCATGTGATCTGTGAAACTGAGAAAATATTCTTCTTTCTAAAGTGACTTTAAAATATGCTACAAAGATGTAAACCCATAATATTCTGGGTGGTTTTTGACAATTCTGATTTGAAAATATTTTAGAATACCACAGTAATTGATCCCTTAGAAATTTCCTAGATCAATTAAAGAAGCTTAAAAAACTTAGGAAGCATGTCAACTTCTCTGCCCTGACAATGAAGCTAGTGCAAGAGTATTTTGACTTTTACTTGCCAAATGAAAGCAATTAGTAAATAAGACTGGAGAAGAGATAATCAAGAATCAAGCCTCTCCTGTTAGATCCCCTCCAGGAAGCGTTGTTTCCTTCCTATATTGGGTAATTTTTCTTATCCATCGCTACTGACCTTTGGGCCACACAACCAAATGTTCTGTCTTCAGGCTCTGCCTCCAGCCACTGTCCTTTTATTAAACTGTGACGTTTTCTGCTGCTGCTCTTGCCCAGTGTTCTCTACTCTGTCCTCAAATGCTAACTAAAGGTAAACAACAGCTGGTAAAAGTTTCCCCCTCACCTTCTGTAGCATTTATTTTTTATCCATGAGTTTTCACACTCTTTCCACTTTCTCTTACTTCATTATTGCTGAAAGTGTTCAGTCTCTGCATCAACTCTCTTGATAATATCTACCTTTTCCTGGATCCAGTAAATGGAATAGTGGATAATAGGATCAAAATTAAATCTCGAATATTTAGGCCAGTAACAAAACGCAATTTAGGGCTGAGTAATAAATACATATTTGTGATGCACCAGAAATACCCCAAGACCAAAATTATGGACAAATACCACTAAATTTAATTTGTGTGAAAAGAGGAAACAGCATAAAAATCTCTCCTATAGCAAGATCAGTCACTTTAAATGCTCATTTTGCATCAACAGTACTGATCAAAACTATGTGGGGTAATTTATTGTTTAATATTTGTTTGGATTACTAATATTGAATTAAGGATAATTACTGAACAGATGTCCACCCATGACTATGTAATTTGATTCTAATCCATGATGTGACTAGAACAAATTTTCACTCTGTTAAATATTTTATAGTTTTGTGGGCTTCTGTTGGAAGTACTGCCAAAGAACCTGGTGGGTTTTTCTCAGTATGGGCAGCAGGTTCAGCTAGAGTTTCAGGACCTGGATAAAGTTTATGTTTTACTGCCTGTGTCATGGACCTTGGGACATACATGATTTGTCTATAACAATGACAAATGGAAAAGCATTAATAAAAATAATTGCAACGACATGTAGAACAGTTTCAAATTATGTATAAATAACCATTCCTAAATTAAAATATGTATAATATTTGTTCAAGACATTAGGATCCAATAAACCTGAATTTAAACCTCGAAAAGTTTTAACCAGATTTTTTTTACTTGCCACTAGCTATTGGAGGACTAAATACCTCTCTACTCTTTTTTTAACCTGAAAACATGATAAAATAAACCTAAATGGCAATATTTGGTGTCTCTGGAAAACAAAAACCCCCAAGTTATTGCCTAGATTAGTCTAATATTTCAAAAGTAATGAATTTATTTATAAGAATCAAGCTATAATGGGACATTGCTTGCTCAATTTTATGACTTATGAAAACTTTGGAAAATTCAGTGTGATTTTAATTTTGAAGTTATCTGATAGTTTTTGATTGTACCTGAAACACCACAGAAAAATGAATGGAAGATTTTTAAGGTGCCTAATAATTCTGATAATATTTCATGAGATTAGGATAAAAATTATTAAAATATTTTATATTTTAAATATATTTCAAGAAGTTGGTAAATAACAAAAAAAACCAGTAAGCATTTTCATTTCAAAATATTGAAATATCAACACTTCAAAGCATCTCAGTCTTTTACCCAAAACCTAATGTATTTATTTTTTATTTAATTTTTCTTTTAAATAAACAATTTCTTTCCATACAGAAAGCTGGATCTGATACTGTATGCCAGTTTATGGAACAGATCTATTTGTGAAATATTGAACTTTGGAGCACAGTGAATAATAGCAAACCCTAACCCATGGTGTCTTTGGTTTTCCAGGGCTCACTGATGTTTTTTGTCTTCTCATTTACAATTCAATATAAGGTCCACCATGGTCACAAGAATATTTCCTGTATCAAATGCTGTTATTTATATGTTTTGTTCAAATCTATTTGTATTCCCTCATAAACATACTCTTATACCCAATTAACACTTTTTCCATCCTCAGTATGCTGAGAAGTCTCTTTTATTGAGCCTGCCAGCTTATTGATTAACATGCCTAATCTTTTCCTTCTAAACTTGATTTATTTTTCTTCTCTTTCCTACAGTATTTTGATGTTTTCTTCCTACAGAGGTGCTTTTGAAATATTTGAAATCTTGAATTTCAGTTATATAAAAGCAATTACATTTTCAACTTTTCTCCAGGAACTGAATATGCACTGCATTTATATTACAGTATTACAAGATTTCAAATATTTCAAAGGCACTATGGCTACAAGAAAGTTCTGAACTGCTATTAGTACAGATATACTTATGGCAGCATAATAGATAACTCTCCAGAAGTCCATTTTCCTTTATTTTTATTTAAAAAAATATGTTTCCTTGTAGTCACAGTCTAAGAAGACAGCAAAGATGTACTGTGATTAAATGATTCTATTTACCTGTGCTAAAAACATTAAATGTGTTCTGTATAGAACGAAATGTCCAGTTTGGAAATATAGCATTATTGGATACACAGGCAGTTTTGGTACATTTTTCCTTTTTCATGTACTATGATCAGCATTTCTGTGAATTGAGAAGGAAGAGCATTTAGCTGGTATTTTCTCCTAAGAACTGGGTTTTAGAAAAACATTCTACTCCATTAGAAGATGGTTTATTAAAAACAAACCAACAAACAAACAAACAAAACCAAAACCAAGACAAAACAAAACAACAACAACAAAAAAGAAAACTACCTTCCCAAGGTATTGCTTATGAGTACTGCAACTTAATCCTAATTTTTTTTTTTAAATGTATCACACATTTCTGTCAGCAGGACTAATCTCCTAACTCCTTGACAAAGATGGTCAGTGATATTTTTTTTATTTTCATGCCTATTTTTGTGAGGAACTCAAAGGAATTTTGTTGGTGATGATGCATAATCTCACTACTTTTTTTTTAAGGAAGAGTGTAATCTAGACAAAAAAAAATTACTGTCTTGAAAAGTCTCAGCTAAATTGAGAAACTGTACGACAGAGAGAGAACAAAGTTATATGTTTAATTATGACATGATTTGTTTTCCAGGTTTTCCAGACAGTATTGTTAGATAAAAAAGCTCTGGCAGTGCAGGGAATTGAAAATCAAGTCAGGCAGCTTTACAAAATTATGGATATAGATAAACCAAGGAGTTTAAATCATGACCTATCTAGCTCTGGAAATAAAAGATAGGATGACTCACTCAAGGTGCAAAGTTGTAGAGGGATTAAAAGTTTCCTATTAAGAACAATGAAGAGCATTTGTTTCATAATCACCATGCCCAGGATGGCCTCCAGCCATCACATCACCCACAAGTCCTTCACTGTCCACAGCAAACAGCTTCAGCCTTTCCTAACTGTCTCACATGTAAGCTGGGTCAGGAAATTTTCTTCCACACACTCCAGAAGCCTCCCAGCTGTTTTCCTCTCTGCTCTATTGCATCTCCAGTAGACATCCAGTTAGGGCTTTCCCCAACAGACCTCCAATCTTCAGAGATAGTTTATACTGCAGTGGGAAGAGGAACATCCTGCAGTTCATTCTTTGGGTGTCCAGGCTCTCAAACACTTCTTAGATTTTCCAATATTTCATTGCCATCACCCTTTTTTACCAAAGTACAATCACTTTGATCATACATCTAAATTCCATTAGTCTGACTTTTAATCTATTTCATGTGCTCTAATCAAAAATTTTGATCATTTATTTCTTATCTACATTATCAAGAACTAATTCACTGTAAATTCAGTTTATGATAGAAAAATTAATATGCAAGCCATATGTAAAATTAAGAGTAAATAATGAAGAAAACCCCTCAATTTCAATCCTAATTCTCCAAATGCCACAAAGAAATAGCTATCTATTGATGCTAGGAGAAATTTTTGACAAATTTCAGTGGCACTATTTTTGCAGGATCATCAAGAAAAATACACAAAATAAAATAGATATTGTAGGTACTTGCTGGTTTGTTTTTCTTTTTTGTATGAACCAGGAAAAGACTGAAAATTTATACTTAACCTATAGTTAGCCTTTTGCTGACCTATCTGTGGATATTTCATGATTTTGAGTTCAATAATTATAAAATATTAATTTTGATCTACAAATCCTTGATTAAGATTACTGTATTTTTAAAACTAACAAAGCTATTCATTTTTTATGTAAATTTTATAGGTTATGACCTGGTATTTCACTTATGATCTTAATCTCTGAGATGAGTAACAAAAAATAGAATTTTAGAAAATTAATAAATCCAAAATCTTTATTTTAAAGTTTGAGGCAAAAATACACAGGTATTGTCATTTCTGTGATTCACTTCTGTAAGCATTTAAGACAACAGAAAAAAATCGAGTGTTAGAAGAAAAAATTTCAGTTTACCTATCTTGTAAACTCTATCGAAATAACCGAGACTTAACATTTTACTTCTGCATTTATGTCAATTAGTATTCTTTTAAAGAAATTCTGGTGTTAAATGGCACTTTTTAATTATTGATTTAAAAAAAGCAGTCCATGTAGTCCTTTGCTTTGTGAAGGTACAACCAAGAATAATAAATCTTGACACTAGCAATATAAATTTATTCTGATGTGGTTTTGTAAATCACAGAAAAGTCTTTTTACAATACTTGCATGTTTCATAAAAAAAAGTCTGCAGTTCTCCAAATCATGAAAGATCTTTTTCAGGCTTCTATCACTGCCTGTCACTTTCTAAATGAAGATGTAGTAGTATAAAATACAAAAAAGCAAAATGATCAAAGCTTAGCAGCGAGTACCACAAATATCAACTAACAAGGCTATTAATATTTTTAAAGTTCATCTTAGACGGTAAATTCCTTTTCCTGCAATCTCTTTCCTGCTAGTGTTTCTCTCACAATATTTAACTACTTCAAGTAACTGCAAACCTAACTTGTGATCTGTGGGCTGTGAAATCCTATACTGTTTTAATTATGTGAGGCAGGATTCTATACTCTCTTATTAGAAGACAAAGACACCGCTTCTTTGTGGTTGCCAAATTCTTTGGCTTTCCTACCTGTATTTACATCTAGTCTGAGGTTTAACTGATTGTTTTTCATCCGGGCATGTCCCTGCCTTACATTTGGATGGTGCATTTGTGGTAGCACTGCAAGATCCTAACTTATACACGTCAGTCATTCTGGGATCACATCAGGAAATCTTACCCCTTTATTAGAAAAACCTGGAGATCAAATACTCTATCTTTAAACTGATACTTGTCCTCAGATGTAAAAGGCTTTATTGCTCTCCAGTGATTGTAGTCATAGAAACCTTCTATACCATATATTATTGAATTTTTGTTCAATGCTCTCTGACCATGGGGAATCTACTGATTCTATATTCCTGGGCACATGAAAAGAAACAATCTGTTTTTACTCAGTTGCATATTAATGAGTACATAGCATTGTTCAGGAAGTGGGAACCAGAGACAAGTCAGATAACACCATGGTCAGGAAGCTACTGAAATCTGTTTTAGCTAAGGATTGATGGCACTACTTAAAGCTTATGGAGCTGCAGCAAACATTAACTCCATTAGCTCCAGCATTAGGCAATGCTTCTTAAGAATACATCATGTCCCTTTGATTAAGATACCTGTTTAAGAGGTATGAGAAATGACCTCAAATTCCCTTTCTTCCTGCTTCAGGACAAAGATTTGAACTCCATTTCCTTAACTCACAGGTGAAACTTTTACACACCAGGGTCTCAAGTTTCCTGCAGAACTCTCTTTGCTGGAGCTATTCCAATATCTATAAAATACTTTAATAGTCCTATACAAATGAAATGGCTCTATCCTTTGATAGGATGTTTACAGGACCTAATCACTTTCTGCATAGCTCCATCTGGATGGCTATCTACCTACTCAAGACCAGTTCTGTCCTGTCATCTGTTAAGTTCTCTATCAATAAAACTCCTCTGCTGTCAGACCCAGGGGGTATATAAACACCCAGCAGATTCCAAAAGACATCAGGAAGTGAGGAAACTGTTAACTAGTTTCTGCTTCAATTAAGGTGGAGAACTGTTTCCCAACACAAAGAAACCAGCCTCTATTTTTTTCTCAAGATTAGTAATATTTAAGAAATTTTCCAAAGAGACAGATTCATATCCAGATATTTGTGGGGGAAAATTACTGTCCCAGCCTTGTGAATATTCTTAATGCTATTTTTTCAGAGAAAAGGAGAGGAGGAAACCTCAGTTTATCTTGTCATAAAAAGCATAACTCTGTCACATTCAGCTTCCTTTTGACAATTGATATGAAATAATTTCTTTCTCATGGAATAATATATGTAATATATGTAATATATGTAATATATTTCAGCAAGAAAGAAAACCAAAAGAAAATTACCATTAAACCAAACTATTTTTGTTTATTGCTTTTCCAGACTCATATCTGTACTGAAAGCCAACTGAAAATACATTTTTGTGACTATATGTTTGCCCTAAATGAAGTGTAAGTTAAATCATTTATTGGGAGAAAACCAAAACTGATAACTTCCCCTTCAGTTTTAAGTAAAAAATGTATTTGTGTCATTCTTCTTGCCTTGTATATAATCTATTAGAAAAACATTGTTTGTTTCCTTTCTTTTGCTAATGTTAGAACTAAATATAGGTTTTATAAAGCTTGGGCACCATTAAAAACTTTGTACTTAACTCCTATTATAGATCTAACTGCACAGAAATAATGTTATGAACATAATTTCCATAAAAATCTATTTAGAAAAATTTAATCTTAGTTCATTTTACATATCTTATTTTCACAGTGCTTGGATTTATATGGGTTCTTCCTTAATTGGTTTTGAGCCTAGATACTAAAATACATTTTTAAGGTCATTTCTCCTAACATTAAGAGCAAGTTGCTGAATCAAGTTTAATATCACTCTTATCCTGTGTTTGCCATCTGGTTTTGCATTCTTTGTTTGCTTAATTGGTTTCTTTATGAAAGTTCACTGTTCAGACTTCTAGAAAGTGAAAATTCATATCACTGAATGTATTAAAACATAGATTGCTGCAGAGCATCTCAGGAATGGCAGTCTTTTGACATGAATTCATACCACACTAGGCTTTGTAATTATTTTGAAATTAATGTTAGTATGAAAAGGAGATTATTAAAATGATCAGCAACTCAAAATCTATTTTATTTGCTCCTATCTCATCAGCTCTCTGCTGCATTTTAACTTTTAAATGTGTGGTTAGCAGTCCTTTAAAAAATGGGTAACTTATAAATAAAAATCTTTGTAGAAGCTCTTGCTCATGCCTTCCACCAGGAGTCAATATGCACCATTGAAAATTTGTGTTTTGCTAGAAATGCAGTTGCAATTACAAAAGAAGGTGCTTTTCAACTTCACTATTGTAAACCTTGAATAGTATCTTACTTAATTCTATTAGTGGAAATAAATGTGTTGCTTCATAAAATAAGTAGGTCTTTCAATAGTATATTAAGGAAATGCAGCTAAGCATCATTAACCATGTAAGGATAGATATCTGTGGACAGTTTATGGACACCACAAGGAGTCTGACATATGAAATGGGACAAAGATAGATGCTAGGTATGGGAGTTTGGAGATATGCTCATGTGGAGCCCATAGTTTGCAGAAGTATATTACATGACAAGGTAGT
Source organism: Petroica traversi (assembly GCA_025920805.1). NCBI lineage: Eukaryota > Metazoa > Chordata > Aves > Passeriformes > Petroicidae > Petroica > Petroica traversi. Next base: position 166,702 of record JAHLSL010000061.1, read on the forward strand.
AAGTGTGAAGTCTTGTAACCTGGAAGTATTTCACATAAATTATGTGTGCCCCACTATTTGTTAGAGCAGATTCTGCCAAAGATTTTTTTCCTTTTCAGTCATTCCAGCATTCTCAGGCAAATCTTCATAACTACACTCTGTGATTTGTTGGTGCTAATTTCATGTAAAGGAAGAAATTACTTGAGATCACTTGTGGAATTGTTCCTCATTCATCTACAGTTAGAAGCAATTGAATAAGTAATCTATATTAGTAGACTCAGGAACTAGACAGATGCCTTTTTAATAGGTAAAAGATGCTTCATCTTTTATCTTTATGTTTTTGTTTTGTCCTTGCAAGCAGTATTGACAAGGGCTGTTGGTATGCAACAAGGATATTCTAATAATAATTTCTTTTTACTGCCAAAGTTATAAAAGCAGTGGGATGGACTTAAAAAATCATTTTGCACTTCAATTAAAATAGGCTGCTGGGATATTTCTTACTCCATTTTCTAGACCTATTGAGAAGAAAAAAGCTTTCCAAATTAATATAGAACTTGGAACACAGTATCCAAACAAACAAAAAAAAAAATTAATCAATGCTGTAAAAATTTTTAAAAAATGTAACAACAATTTATTATTTCTTAGTTCAATTTTCCTAAAAAGAGGAACATACTCTCTGATATATGAAAATAATGTTTTCAGGAGAACCAGTAGGAAATGTAATGGGACAGTATGGCCAGGCACTAAAAAGCTTGAAGATTTCATTATATAGTATTCATGATGAGTTTGGGCAGTCAAGTCCCAAATGGATTTCAGTGGCTGCTTCATTCCTCACGCAGTGCCACAGTTATTTGATCTGAATTGCCCAACATTTGCAAGGCTTTTTCCTGCTCAGCTGAAAATTTGTCTAAGCTTAAGACCCACAATGATTTAAAAGCAAATCATGTTAGCACACACATTTCAGAAGATGACAGGACTGGGTCCGAAAGCAAAAGCATTTGTAGCTTTTTAATTTTATAATATGAATGTTTGGGAGAGATTTTCTAATTACTTTGAGTAGTTAGAGAACTCAAGAAATGAGAAATGAGGTCTTTCAGTTTCTGACAGTCAGGAACCCTTTCTGAACTTCTACTGCCAGTTCTGGTGTGAAACACAGAGAAGAGAGAAGCAGAGGTCTGTGGCATGTGAACACCTCAACTAACCCTGTATCATGTTTGTGTTAGGCTCCTATGTCTATTGTAGTTTATTTATTCCATAATCAGTATATTGTATAGCCACTTTAGTGAATAATTAAAATAATATTAACAAGCATGCAGGAGAAGACTGCAAGCTTCTATTATCTTAACTGATGCTAACCTAAAAGGAAATGCTGTTATGTTGTAGTGATCTTTTTGTCCCATGTCCCCTTCAGCAGACTTGGTTTCAGATTTTTGTTCCAGCAGCAGGAATGAGGTCATGGTCATTGCAGACTCTTCCTGGGACTTCCTCCATGCACTCTTCCAGGCAGTAGACTCTGACTTTCAGCCACAGCCAGAGCTGGAAATAGGCAAAATTTTCAGTGCTGATATTACATATGGATCCTTATGTTCATTCACTGATAGCAATTGCCATGAGCACAAGCAAACTAAGCATCACTAGCAAACTATTAATATTCTAGATTTGGTGTTCCAAATCTCCTTATTTCCTGGATTGTCATAAAACGTATTAATAGGTAAAGCAGTTCCGGTGATAAGAGTTGAGAAAGGCATGAGGAGTATTACGGATTCCTAAAATATCACAGTATGGTTAAAAAACTTTGCTGAAGTTGAGGTGCTTCTATTTTCACTTTCAAATATTCTCATTTCCTTAAAAACTCATTCAATAATTGAACTTTCTGCCCACATTTATATTAATCAATATTTCTATACCAATGTCCACTGCAACATGTTGCTAACAAAATAAACTCCCTGGATTCTATGAAAACCTGCATTGTGTTTGTCTGATCAAAAATTCTCCTTCTTTAATGAAAAACATTTTGCCTTTTGAATTGTGATGTTCCCTCAACAACAGAAAGATCCACGTTGGTTCTCTCACCCTACCACAAAATTAAAAAAAAAACCTCTCTAGTAATTATATGGTGCAGTCTGTTATGAGGAGATAAAAATGCAAAGCAAAGAGAAAACAAGTGAGCCTTTAATTTTACTTGAGAGTCTGAAAAAGTAGTGACATCCCCATCAGATTTGTAAGGGGAATTCTTTACTGAAAGTGATAACTAGTTGAATTAATAGCCATCCACTATTGCCTGTTTAGACAACAGGAAGGGAAAAAAGGGGAGGGGAGCATTAGCAGGAGATGATTCTTCATGAATAATTTAAGTGGCATATGAGAAGAAATACACTGATTCACAGTCCAGTCCTATATTGCTTGATCATTCAAATTTTTTACTGATTTCTGTCTGACTAAGGATTCCAGACATGAGAGTTTTTTCATTTTTTCTTTATTTCAGACTTCCCCTTCCTGTAGACTACAGAAGATCAGTCCATTAGTCCCTGTGGTTTCCACAATTTTTATTCTTTTAGACTCAGGGTACAGTTTTCTACTTCAAGGCTCAATTAAGCTGAAACATGGAATGCACTACAATTTCTTCAGTGGTTCTGGGAATATTATTGGAAAAAATATTCACTCAGCTATCATTCAGTGTCAGAATACAGTTTTTCTATTTAATTCCTTGAAAAGGGCCTTGGACAAGTACAGTGATTGTTTCACCTAAATATACTGAAGATGGGACAATCAGTTGGTCCTCAAGTCACCTTGCAGAGAAACAGGAATGAACAGCAAGAACCATTATCTAGCTCTGTGTTTGAAAATACATCCTAAGGTACTGGTGCAGCTTGTGGAGTAATTCTTGTGATAGACGCTCTAAGGAAATAAAGATTTAGGGAATTATAGAAGCTAAAATCATGCCTAAAAAGAAACATAAATAAAAACCAAACTTTGGCCAACTTTTCCCACCTAATTAATCTGAGTTTCTGCACAATTAAAGCTATCATTATAAGAAAATAACCTAATTTTCAATAAATGAAATAAGGCCAGATAATGGCAGTAGATTATAAATTTAAATAGAACATATTTTATGTAAAAATAAGCATACATTAAAGGCAACTGCATATTTGAAGTCCTGAATGCAAAATTTATGTTGCAAAATATAGCTATGAGTGAAGTATAACATTCCAAAGAAGGCAAGAAGGTTTTAGTTTAGTGTAGGCACTGTTTCTAGGTCACAGCAGGCCAGCTCACAATGTCTAGAGAGAATTTGGAAGGAGACAAGGTAATTGTACAAGTATGCTGCCATGCAAATCGTGTCCTTCATTTTGGTACATAATCTTACATTTATTGTGGAATTCACTGTGGCACAAAACAATCAGGGAACTTGGATTCTAAGCAAATATGAGGGGAAAGCGGTTTTGTTGTTTGGGCTTTTTCATTCCATTCACCAGTGAAAATACAGGTCCCAGCACTTTCTCCATGTGACTCCTGGTAGCAACAATATATCTTTTGCTTTCACATAAGCACAATGAAGGGGAGGAAGATGTTCTCTGTGCTTTTACAATAATTCAGTAGTAAATTAAAGGCCTGCATTCCCCATCAGTATCTGCAGCAGGAACTTTAAAGGCCTTAACGAGGGACAGGAAATAAAGTGGGGGAAAAAAGAGTTGTGATCCAGTGGTTTTGCAGAAGCCGGGAGAGAGGAAAGATGTATTAATCAGCTTTTACAGGCTAATTAATTTCATTTCCTTTTTTCATATAAAGACACAGTCCCTGCATATTCAGCTTATGTTAAGAGAACTTACTATTTGTTTTCTGGTTAAATTGTATTTATCCTTACATGCTCTCACTCACAGCTTCAGTCTCACTTGTGTATATTCTTCTGCTGGGGATTTGATTGGGTTTTTGGGGGTCTTTTTGGATTTTGTTTTGTTTTGTTTTTTTTGGGGGGGTGTATTTGTTTTGTTTTGAGTTTTTTTGTAGAAGGTGTGGGGTTTTTTGTTTTGTTTTGTTTTGGTGGTTTTCTTTAGGATGTGGGTTTATGCTTTTTTGGGTTTTTTCCTAGTGTCTCAGTCATTTGGCTAACAAAAGGAAATGGCAGTTGTTCTTCTCAGCCTACAATTTGAAGGCTTTTCCTGATATAACTGTAGACATAGAGGGAAAAAAATATGAAAAAATGCATGTATAAAGTGGGTACCTTATTTACACATCTGTCACATCAAATTCATCCTTTTCTCCTCAGCTCCACAGTGTATCCCCTCAACTCCCAAACACACACATGACTTCAGGGCCTCCTTTTGCTCTAGGCTCACATATGTCCATTAATCTCCCTCCTGATGATGATTTCCTCATTCAGGACAGGTCCTAGAGCAGCAGCAGTCAAGCTGCAACTCCAGCTCTGACTTTCCTTCTGAGTGCTACTCAGGACTTCTTTCTTCCTCTGCTGAAAGTGTCTGTTTATCTATTCTCTTCACCCCCACAGCATCTGATGTAGATCCTCAAGGTTAGGCCCTATTGGTTTCTGTTTCATCAGTTCAGTCACACTAGCTCTTTTCACCTCCTGTACTGCTGATTCTTTATCACTGACACCAGTGGTCAAAATGGAGCTTTGTTGCTCACAGGCAAGAACCACAGAGAAACAGCTCCCCCAAATGGTGCTACAAACCCGAAGGATCCAACCTCACACACTCAGCCGCACATTCTTCTCCCTCTGCAAACGTGGAGACCAGACATACAACCTCATCTTTCAAGATCTGATATTTTTCATAGTTATGGACTTAACAATTTGTGTTCATAATGAAATGCAGAGCTCATACTGCATGTTCTTTCTAAGTAAGGAAACTGTCACAGATGTTGAGTTTCCTGCTTTCTCAGATATGTTCATATTGAGCCAGGGGAGAACACAAGAAATACAAACTGTATCTTAGATTAAAAATATGCAGGAACTTCTTCAGTGGGACAAAAAGTATTTCCCAGAGGAAATGACCTGCATTTCCGCTAATCTCAGTATTATATGATGGTCAAAAGAACAGTTTCCAGCAAAGAGACCATAGAGCACTTATGAAATTCCAGGACATCTAATAATACCCCATGGAGGCACTGTGTAAGTGACAGCAAAATACTTTGGACCTCCTTATGAACTGCTTAGCTACCTCCTTATTTGAATCATGTAGTTACTAGATTTCTTCTTTCTTTAAAGGGTTAAAATGGATTAAATCCATACAGCAAAGACAGTGTTGCATCTTGCAAAATTATCTTCTTGGAGGGAACTGATTAATGCTGCATGAGAAAATTGATCTTGAGAAAAACATACACGTGTGTGTTTCAACTTTATATTAGACTGTAATGTGTTTTGCTATCTATGTGACTTGCATGTTTAAAAGATCAAGAGATTTTGTTTTAAAGGCTTGATAAAGCTCTTTTTCAAGGCTAAAGATTGCATGTTTTATGACTCTTTTCTTTATTATTTCAAGCTTTCTTAGATGAAAGTAAAGCCGTTAGGCCAATAAACATGGAAAGCCTGTTTGGACAGATATTGTGTTTCTTACTTTGTTCTTTTGTTCATTGTCAGTAGAAGAAAATAGCTAATAGTCTTGAACTTTTCAACCTCTGAAGGATGAAACTATGATTCGTGTAACTCTTCAGCACCTGAGTCATTCTTCTTTTCTTTGCTACCAAGGACAGTCATTACAACTCCTCCCCATCTCTTTCTCTCTTTGCTGCATCTTTGTTAAACTGTCAAGGATGTTTGAAAGCAATATAGTTCTCCTTTTTTCTAACTTCAAAGTTTGCTAGTAGATTGATAACAGACCTCTTATTGATCTCTTCTGCACCAACACAATTCTTACTTCTTTGTAAATACAACACAAGAGAATACAGTAGAATGACAGACAGTTAACCAATAAATACTTCTTTCATCCTTATAATCAGGACTGGGCAACAGTAGTTTGCTTTTTAAGTCAAAATTTTAAAGCGGAAGAATAACATCTTCAAATGTGTCAAGCATTAAAATCTTTTTTTCCAAATATCAAGTGAAATAGATGATTTCTCAGAGTTATGATAACGGTAATATCTCTTTCCCTTCAGTTCCTCATCCTGTTCTAGGGGCCTAATCAAAAGTCATGGATTTTTGTGGATTTGAGGTAAGTTTGAGACATTGAGAGGAGTGATGTCTCCTGTGCCAGCAGGTGATTTTGCCCCTCTGCTTTGCCCTTCTGAGACCTCACCTGGTCTCTGAAATTCAAGTGTCAAAAGGTCCTGCCTGTGTTCCACTGCTTCACGCACAGGCTATGAGGTAGTCCAGGTAAAGTTGCAGAATCAACACGGATTTGTACTCCACAGTCAAAAAGGCTGGAGGAATTATAAAAAATCATGTCCTTTGAAGCCCAAAGTCATATAAACCAGGCATGACTGTGAAATCACAGCCACAGGAACAACCTTTTAGTGTTACCATGACAGTGTACAGAAATATTGTGATATGAAGTGGGATTATCAATGTCACAAATGAGTGTTCAATCACAATGCTTTAGTAAGCCCTTAATTTGTATAATCACTATGTGCAGACTTCAGTTTTTTTCATTTTTAGGACAATATTTTCATAAATTTCCCAATGAAACAGCTTTGAAAAGGGAGGAACTATTCCTCAAATATTGTCTGTACCCTCAAAAACATTAATTTTGAAGTTACTCTAAAATAAAACAGTTAGTATAAACTCTAAAATAAAAAGTTTATTTAACTATGTGCAGTCACAAAAGGCACTTTGGGAATCAAATTTTTTTGGTTAATAATGATTTATTATTTAATTGCTATACTTTATTTATATTTTATTGTTTTATTGTATGTATTTTAAATCTTAATATCTTTATTATTTTAATTATTAATTTGTAAATTTGTATTTAGCTTTGAATTATTTATTATGCGATCTCATTTTAAAGCTCCTTCCCTTTTTGCATTTTCTCTTTGAAGTAAAATACTTTAGTTTTCAGGTATTAACTATTTTTTGGAGGTACCAGTTTCATTTTCAGTGTCAGAGCCTGGAAGATCAAGTTTGTAATGCTAATATTCCCACTCAACAGCTAATGTTGTCTCATGAAATCCTGACCTTTTTTCTTCAGGACATTTTCCATAGGGCTGCTCTACTCTCTGTTCACTTGCAAATGGCTGTGCCTAGTGACCAGTGCTTTTTACAAGTAATTTTGGCTTCTCAGCCACTGCAAATTCAGCCTTTAGTACAAAAGACACCCAAGTAGGGTCTGAATTAAAAGATTTTTGTGGGGTTTAATTTTTTTTGAATTAAAATTTCATGTCTTAATGTTGAAAGAAACAAGTACTGCATTCTATATGACCTGAAGCAAGTTCTTGACAAAGAATGGATTATGGCAAAATACTTTTGTTTGATGACTGTGTCTGAATTTGTTCCATATGGAAAAGGCTGATAGGTTATTATTTCATGACAGATTTTTCCATATCCAGAGTGCTTGGATGAACACATATTATCTTTCTTCTCTGGTTTTCCTTCTTTTAAATAGCAAGAAGTTTTGGCTAGCTGTGAAAGACCTTGAATACTTGATCAACATTTACAAAAAGACCTCTCTGGAACTGCTTTAGAAAGGTCCCAGAAAATAGCAGTCCTAGGTTTGCTGAATAAGACTCACTTTCCTCACAGTGATTGCATGACAAATGATTCAGTACTGAGACAGGGGCCAGTCAAGGCCATAAAACATCAAAAAGGTAGCAAGCACTGAGATGGACGTGTATGAATTACACTGATTCATGAATGCTAAGTTGCCCTTGGGCGGTGCTACCTCATGCAGCCAACACTTATGCAGCTAATTAACTTTATGAAGGTAATTATTTTCAGAAGGATGAACTGTTCTTGAACAATTCCTCCAACAGTGGATATGCAAGGCTGTTCTTCAGACCTTGACATAAAGTTCCTCATTTGCAATTTTTCAGTTCTTCAATAAATAATTTTTTATGTGTTTGTAATATAAACTTACATACATGCAAGTTTTTTTGGGTTTTTGTATTTTTTTAACTGGGAATGAGGTAAGGGTATTCTCATTCCATCCTGAGGTTTATTAAAATTTAAATGATAGATTTCAAACTGTTTCATAGCTTAGTTAAATTACTTGGCAATAACAATAAATTTACTTACATAATAATGACTGGAATACTAGAAATATTAATAATTATGTCACGTGTTGAGTCATATCCCAGATTGATCTACCTTGCTAACTTTTCCTGAAAAACTAACACCAAGTATTTGAAAAGCTGAGAAATGAAAATCAAAAAGTTCACAACCTTTTATATCTGAGAAACTGAGGCAGTCACAGCAGCAATGATTCAGTGCCCTAATCAATACATTAAAGAGCCATAATCCAGTTCTCTCTTGTTTTTCATTCTTTTTTAATTTTTCTTTTGTCTTCTCTTCCGTTATTTTTCAAACAACTTATAATTATTTTTTGCACAATGGAGCAGTTTTATCAGGAGGAAGAAAAAGTATTGTGCCACAGAGGTTATTGTCTGGTGAGACACTCTATAGTACAGGTGTGAAGGAACAATTTTGAGTGGAGAGGACATTTGAATCAATGCTCCTAATATCCCTCCTGAGCTATTGAGTGATCTAGCAAAAAGTGATTATTCAAAAAGGAAAATCCACATATGCCAGAGGAATCTCTGGGATGTTTTTAATGTGGATTTTCTGAGGAAATTTATCAGAAAAATCCATGGAAGATATGAAAAATGATGCCTGAGTTTTGATGATTTCTTGCTTTGGAATCAGCTTTGTTCTGAGAAGTTCATTATTCTCAAGTCTGGGTCACTATTCTGTGTAAACAGTTTTTAGGGAAGTTAAATGTGGCAAATAACTATTGCAAAAATATTTCTGTCATCGCTGAGGCAGGAAGCAAAAGAGTCTGTGAAGGGGCTCTTCATAGAAAATATAGAGATATGAAACTGGCAACCTGCTAGCAGCCACCACTCCAGTTTTGAAGAGGTAAGTTTATTGGCATCTCACAGCATTTATCTTTTTATATCTCTTCTTCCACTGAAAAATTCATTCATTTTCTCAGATTAGAAATTAGTTTCTAGAATCTCCTTGAAACCTTCTCTCTTCTTCTCATTGATTATTAATTAATCTGTGAAATTTCAGGCAAGTGAGAACAGTCTTTCTGCATAATGTCATTAGTCAACAAGCCTCAGTTTTATTTTTTTGCACACTGTCTGAAGTTCTGGAATATCACTGTATGGTGATTCATAAATTTACCTAAGCAGCTATAGCTAAAGCAATCAATCCTGGGTCTTAGCATTGCATATAATAAAACCTGAGCAATTTTAATCCTTTCTATATAGGTAATGAAAAGTATAAATTTGTTATAAATTTAAAATATTTATAAGTCAGAAGAAAAGTGGAAGTTCATCTAATCAGTCTGGCTAATAGATATAGGGTTTATGATTTTAAGTGTACTGTAGAAACATCCTCACTCTCACAAAGCTAGCTACTGCTAAAGCTTATTGTAGCATTAGAGATGGGCAACACTTTTCTATATTTTATCTTCAGCACACTGCTCCAGGAGGTAGAGCTGGAAATACACTAGGAAGCGTCACTAAGGAAAAGGTGAAAAGAACAAACTGCAGACCTATTTGAGCAGGGCTACAATTTTTAAGTCAGCGTACTCCTCACTAGATGTGCCTACTTGGAAATTTCCCATTAAACCTGTGTCTAGTAACTCATTTCCAACCCACAGAAACTAAAATTATTCTAGAGTTTCCTAACTTTAACCAGCAGCAGCAGCTGAGTGAAAAGGGAAATTTGGCAAGCAAGTAATCTCTATGAATCTCAGTGAACCACTGTTCTGTATGAAAAGGACATAAACTGAATACCTTGTCTGATCTTCATTCTCTGTCAACAAATTTCTCTGCTAACCAGCTATGGAATACTTCAGATCTTCTAGAACAGCAGATCCACTAAAATTCTGCACGTAGTTTTACAGTACTTAAAGCCAAGTACTGAATTACTTAACTGTACAGCACACTACAGAGATGAATCTGCTTCCATATATCTGGTTTTTAGTAAACACAGTCTTTAATAATATTTTATGTGAGTGCGTGAAAAAAACCACAAGAAAAAGAAATGCGCATGCTTGACAACAAAGTGCAAAGAACAGCCAGCTAATGAGGCTATACATTTTCAGTGAAATGATGAAGAGATGCCCCATCAGTATATTTCTACTCAGCTTTTGTTTCCCTTCATCTCCTTCAGGCACAGAGTACCAGAGGAAAAATTGCATAAGAAAATTCTTGTCGCAAGTTACAAACAGCACTATTCACATCTGAATTTAGGTAGTCTGATTAAACACTATTTGTCCAATTTTTACAAAACTGCTTGAGGTTTCCCAACTCCATTTAGAATTTTCCTGTGTATCCTGTGCTAGTGAACTGATCTCATTTATATATAAGCCTGAGAATGCCCATGTGAGACCCAAAATTAATGTTTTCTGCCCTGTGAATGATAGACACCCTGTGCAAGACAGAGAATGGTTAAAATTGAGAGAATGAAAGAGGAAAAATCACTGTAAGACATTTCTTATACAGTCTATTAATAATAGATAGTAGTTTCTAATTTATTTTCAATTGAAATGTTAAAAAAATATTATCTTACCCTTGTTCTTTGTCTCATATTTCTCTACATGTTGAATGCTCTAGTCACCATAGTAATGACTGTGTCTTCACAATGCATACACAAACTCTAATTGGAAAAAAGTAACAGTGTAAGGGGAATAGAGAAAAGAGGAAAACAAAGTCACTCTTAAGACACAAGTCCTTCTTTTTTACTAGGATCACAAGAGAAGAGATATTCCAGTCTTTTTGACTGCAGAATGACACTTTAGAGTGTCCTGAGCAACTCAGAAAATAGAAAGACACGTTTAGTGCTTTGATTTACTCAGTGGGATCACTAGTTGAAAATACTAAAGTGTCACACATCTCCATTTTCATGTGGATTGACTCAAGAAGTGTACATTTCAGAAGCTATCTGTTATTTATGCTAGAAGAATGCTTAATTTCACAGGACAGAGGTGCAGAAATCTCTCTTCCAAATGTCAGCAGGACAACAGAATCCTTTTTGGTAGATTTTCCTCCCTATCTCTAGTGATGACACCTTGTTGTTTGAATTACCCTATCCAAAAATGTTCAAACAACAAGAAATTTATTTTGGCAATATTCCTTTGTACATTAAAAATTAAAATGCTGAATTTTATTAAACAGATTACAGTGTCCTCTTTGTAGCAGTAGCTTAAATATTGTGACTGAACATTTATTTTTTTCAACAGGGAATCTTATGTCCTCTAAAAAGGGAAAATCTGGGCTAAACAATGTCATAAAAAACTATGTAAAGGATTAAACAGTTATATTTTACTTTCAGATGAGTAAATTGTTTTGATAACAACACTGTCTAACTTTTCTTGGTAAAATTTCATGCATGCTACTTTATAAAGGTTTTCTCTAGTGGGATTTCCTCAACAGAAATCTGGTCTGATATTGTCTGCAGCAGCAGTTCCCTGAAGAAATAAGTGTGCAGGGAAGGTGGTAAATCAGTCCAAGTTCTCACAATGTTACCTTCCTGCATAATTCTAGAGGATTTAAAAATGGCTCAGATTTTACAGCCATAGGTATTTCAGGACAGGGAAGAAATGTTCAGAATTGCCTCAGGGAATTATCCTTACTTGTAGGAGAACACAGAAGCCTACACTGAAGTGAGGTGGATTTCTGATGGCTAAATCCAAGCATGCTATCCTAATACCTCTCTGCTCAACAGGGTGTTGTTTCCCTTTTTCTGCTTTAGCTCAGAAATTAGGCTGTTCTTCCAGGACACAGTAGCTCTCAGTCACAAAGGCCTAAAGGAAATCTGACTTAGACTTTATTCCCCCAGAGGGGGTTACTCTTCCTGCCCAGTCACTCCTGGGACCCCCATCCCTAACTGTGCGCCCAGGGCCCCTTCCAGCCTGTGATGCTGTAGGAATGCCTGGCATTTCTCCAGCACCCTGAACAGGGCTCTGTAAGCGGCTCTTCTCCTGCAGGGATCCTGGGATGTGCAACAGAGCTTGCTCTGCCCTCTCCGAGGGACAGACCTTGGATGCACACTACAGGCTGATCTCCAGCCTGATCAGGACCATCCTTGCCCTCTGCATCCAGACCTTGTAAAACTACGCATATTGCTGAGGGCATGGCCAGCCTCACATCACTGTGCCTTGACAGAATGAAACCTAAATGTGATTCCATGGCTTGTCTCCCACAAGAGCCATGTACTAGGTTTCTTTATTTGTGTGGCTTTATCAATCTGCAGCCCCAACTACTGAAACTGTAGCCCTGCAAAATGAGCTTAAGTTTCATCAGACCAAAGAACCTACTGATGAGGAGATATCTGAGCTCCAACCTTTGCTCTAAAGATCTTTTTTTGTGTTTTATAATAGTCCTGAATAAAATGGATTAACAGTCTTTTATGTATATCTTGATATTGGCAACTTCCTCCATTTCACAGGGAATGTTTAATAAACATATTCTCACTTTCGTATTTTTCCTTGTCCTTTGCTTTTCCCCTATCCCAGAAAATCTTTTCTAAAGAGAATAAACAAGATGAGAGACACTTCCTGCTGTTGTAAATAAACTGTGTTGTTGATTATTGCATTTGCCAAGGAGATAAGAGATGAGAGTTTGTATTCCCTGAGACAGAAACTGGCACTGACCCTGGGTCTCTCCTGCTCTGGGGAAATGAATTAGCCAGTGAGATATTTTATAAAAAGTAGAAAGCAGTACAGCATCATCACTGACAGTGCTTTAAAGAAGGTCATCCTGCTTTGTTTTTGTGAAACAATTAGTTCTAAAACTAAGAGAGACTGTGGATGTATTTTGCAGCTGATTGACTCTACAGTCTTTGAAAATGCAACCTCTGAAGCTTTTCCTGTGATTGGGACATAATGCTCTAATATTAGAGCATAGTATTAAAAAAATAATAAAGAAGGAGTGGAGTTTGAGTTAAAATCTTTCCCCTCAATCATAACAAACTTAAAGTCTTTAGCCTTTTTACCATATAGTTTTTTAAAAAACTTCCTTTCTTTGAAGTCACAGGTGAAACAAACCCAACACTGCACATGACAATTATCAGTAATTCCCAAGGCAAAAGTTAGATCATTGTGAAGCTTGTAGCCTACTGCTAAGGACATAACATTGACTGAGGGAAGTGGCCTTTCACTTAGCAGAATAATAACATTTTTTTAACTCCTTACTCAGTAAAAATAGTGAGGAGTGTAATTTGCCACCAACAGAATTGCTACCAGCAGAAATGCAGGGACTAAATATTGGGTATACAACACTCATGTACAATTTTCCTCACATCTGTAAGTAAGTACATAATTTACATATGGAAGAAGATGTTCCACTGGATTGTTTGTTTGTTAGTTAGTTAGTTAGTTTGTTTCCTTTTGTTTTTTCCTCTTCTTTGGGTATTTTTTGATTTGGAATTTTTTCCATCACAAGACACAGCACTGGATGAAAAAAAATAACAAGAAAAATCCAATACACAGGGGCAAGTTTATGTGTCAGATGTCATTGAAATTTGTGGTACTGATTCTGTATCAAATTCCAGAGGGCTAACTTCACTGGAATTTATCTCTAAGAAATGATAAATCATAGGAGAATTTGTTTTATGGGAAAATTATTATGTATTCAATGTTCCATGATGCAAATAAAATTTACAGATAATTAATTATAATTTATTAGCATCCTTGATCAATGTTTCTGTTCTCTATTTTGACTGCCTTTCCTAAATTCCACTTAATATTGCACTGTTGACTGTATACAGATTATATAGTTTAGCCAAACAGTTACAAAATATTTTAGCTGTTACAAACTGTGCGACAAAATAACAAAGCTGATGAAAGAACAGTCTCACATGTCTAAAATCACCTATGACTGACTTCTAAATCAACAGTATCAGTACTCTTACTTCAGTGAACCAACCCATTGTCCATTACAACCATTTGTTTCTAGCTTTTGAATAGTTTTTGGGGGTTTTTGAACAAAAATCTCAGTTAATTTCAGTATTATCAGCATTATTTTTCAGTTTATACAATGAATGCTTTCTTCATAGAGACAGTAAGTAGTCATGAGAGGTAGAAGTGAGTTTTGTGTTTGGAATGGAATTCTATAACAGAGCCTCTTTACTAGAATGTAAAAAAGTCCAAATTCCAAAAGGTCCACCTTAAAATCCTGCATATTTTGTCATTTAGATTTTTTAAGGGTTGCCAAAGTCTGAGATTTGCACACCACATGTTACTAAAAATCTTTAATTTTAAATCTTTAATATTTTAATTTCCATTGTTATAATAGTTGGCTGCAGACCCAAATCAGTCAATATCAGCAACATACCCCATCCTCAACCCTGGTGTTGATCTCTAAGATCTTGCATCAAAACTTCATGAAAACGCTTTCATATTCAAAACTGGAGCTGTGTGATTTCCAAATACATCTGCAATCCCCCTTGCAAAACAATAAGGTAGTTTTCTTACAAAAGAACAGATGATATTGTTACAAAAGAGGACATTCAGACAACCCAATGAAAATAGAGAACTGAATGCTGGAAAGAGTATCCTGGCTGAAGAAGACATATTACCTAAATTTTCATTAGAATATAATGCAAGCAAGAACCCATTCCTCCAATTATTTTGTAGCAGTAATAAACAACAGTCTGCCTACAATTAAATATTTGAAACTTTTTTCTCATTTATTCAAATAACTGAAAGGTACAGCAATGTGAATGGCTGCTATCCCTTTATAAATATGTGGACATGACCTCAATATTTTGAGTCCCAGTACAATTGTAAAGTAAATAGGGGAAAATTGAAAATACATGTTTCCTAATTAAAAAAAAACCCAATCTCCACCTTTTTAATAGCCACACTTTTATAGAATCACAGCTTTTCTTTTTACCTGAACATCTTTTATAAATGTGATTCCTTTCATAGACACCTCCTGAGATAATAACATGAAAAATCCAAAATAAGACCATTTAATCAGAGTTTTTAATTCTAGCAGTGATTAAGTGTAAAAAGTGTGATTCCTGGTGATGATGAGTTTAATCAATGCTCATAGGTGAAAGCAATACCCCATTGGAGAGTAAAAATTCTGTAGAACAGTAGCAACAGAAGGTGGCTCAGTGGTCGCATTTGCACAGGTGGTTTTAAAATATGTTCTGTGTCAACTATCTAAAACCTCAACCTGCTTTCATTGAAGCTCATGGCAAAATTCCCATTGAATTCAGTGGGGGCAAGAACAAAGTTCTTATTATGCCTTCAGAGAAATTAATCTGCTCTTCAGTTCTTATATAGCATAGATATGCAACCTATAGTTAGAAAATGTCATATAATTAGTGTTTAGAAAAACACTTGCAGAAGTAGACACTAATTGAACATCTGATAAATTTAAAAATATAGATAGTCCTTTTTTTCTTTGAGTTTTTATGTTTCACAAACTGCTATTGACTATGTGAGTCATATGAGTTTAAGAAGTGTTTTTCCAATTGTTAACATTATACAAATCTGTTTTATGTTGAGTAATGCAACAAATTTAATTTGAGATTTCTAAGTCTGTTAAAAGAGAAGACACACTATTAGACATAATTAGAGAAGTAGAATACATTATAAAATGTGAATTGAAAATTGAGATTGTAGAAATATTTTCAGAACTCAACCCTTGGTCTCAGTTTGTGCAACCACACCAGCTAATAAAACTTTTTTAGCAACAAGTAATAAAACTGTATTGTATCTGTAGTTAACTTTCTGTCATTTTTCTGCAGCATAATCCAATGGGATGTGCGTCATTCCATTGTTTTATTGTAAGTAATATTAATTATTTTTCTTTCATTTCAATAAGCATTCAGGTAATTGATGTTGCACACTTTATGTATTCTGCCTTGTCAGTTGTTGTGGTTGATACTAAAGGGACTATCCTTCCTTTAGAAACCATTTTTACAAAGTACGTAGCTTTACTAATTTATGTGTTTATAGTTTTTGTTGTTAAACACTGCCAAGAGCAATGAGACTTAAGCTATAAATGAGTTTTAACCATGAGTTCTTCAGTCATAACTGTGGGGCAGTGGGTTTCAGGTCTCTGCACATCAGTACATTGAAATAATTAATTCTTTGGGTTGTCTAGGAACATCCCAGTCAGTCACCTGCATAAATTAATTAATGGACAGGCTTGAGACAATGGATCAGCTTGAATCCAGGTAACTGGCTGATGGAATCTTCACAGTGACATACTTGACTAATAGTTACTGAAGCCTTTCAGATGGAAGCTTTGGACAGTTTGGCATCTCCTGCTCTGTCTAGTTCTGTTTGGATGCCTGTGTTCATTAACATTCTATGTGGAGTCTTCAGAGAACTCACCTAGTGTCCTGGTTTAGGGCAAATATTTAGGAGGAAACCTCTGGGGGGGTCTCCTCTAGGAAGAGCCGATTCCAATCACCCCTCCCCCTACAGGTCGGAAAGAATTTCCTTAGAGAAAAGTGGAAAAAACTATTTATTTAACAAATAGAATATTCACAAGCATAGGAATAATTTGGATAATATGAAAGCAATGAAACCTCTCCTTCCTCTGAAGAGATGGTAGATTCAGAGTCCGTCTGAGTCCGGTTCAGTTCTCCAGTGGCGGGGCCGATTGCCGGCCCGGCTGTAGAAGTCGGCGAGGGTGGGGGGCCCCCCGGGGATTGCCCTGGTGTCCTGGGCCCACGTGATACCAGCCAGTCCCAGGAGGAGGAAAAAGGAAAAAATACCCAGCAAAAGAAACAAAGTCTCTCCCTGCAAAAAGCCGAGAAATTTCTGAGGAAACTCTCCGCTGGTGCCGTTCCTGCACCCACACCAGAGAGAGTGAAAAAGAAAAAAATAAAGATAACACTGTCCCACTGGAATGTAGCCTCTCCACTCTCTCAAGGCCTTGGTTTGTAGGAGTAAAGGTATCCTGCAGACAAACAGCGAGTGTTTTTTTTCCCTCCACTTTCACCCTCTCTGTCTCTCTGGGACTAACTTAAAGCTGTAGAACTTAATGTCCAGCATAAGCAAGAGGACGACTGGGGATACAAACAGGTCCTATGGCCAACCCAGGACACCTAGGTAATTCCTGCTAAAGACATGACTGACCTGAGCGTAAGACACTTGTAGACAACAGAAATTGTTCTTGTAGAAATAGTTGCACAGGAGAATTTTTCTATGAAGCCGTTTAGGAGATGTTTTGTGTGAATTTCGAATGTATCAACAGTGATGAATTTTGATGGGTTAGTTAGAGAAGTTGACTGGAGATCTGATTCTCTATGCAATTATTATACCACAACAAGGTTCCAATAAATTAAGTTTTACTTACTTTTTAACCAAAAGTGAGTTTCAGAGTGCAATAACACTATTAAGGAGTTAGTAACATAGTAACTAGGACCTAATGACATTAAGATTCTTGAAATTATTCTTCCTGGCCTGAATCCGTGGAAGACATAGTTTTCCTGCTTTTCTCTAGGTGCCATGCCATACCCGTCTGTCTCATCTTGCCTCAGTTTGTAAATTGTCCCAAAGTGCACTGATTTTGTTTAGTCAACAGTACTGAGCTCCTCATGTTCGTTTTGCAGCTCTGAATTGTTCTCTAGGTTCCACTGACTGTAGTGTCTAAATGCAGAGATCAACATTTAAATCCACTGACTCTCCCTGTTCATGTCCAGTCAGTGGAATTGCTCTTCTATATTCCACAAATGCTTGCTTTTCTATCCATTGATTAGAGCAGGAGCTTTTACACCTACATTTAGACACCCCAGAATCCTGACTCCCATCCCTCATGTCTAGTATCTAGTGACTCAGAATCTGCATGGAAGGAGTGTTTGATATCTGAAGGTGTTCAACATAACAGTGGGAAAGAAAATTATATTGAGAACTGGCTATTGAAAACTGAAATGAAATAGGTACGAAAAATAATGTTACAGATTTAACCCTAATGGAAGATATCTATTGAAATATTATTCTGGCAGGGCTTTAATGAGAATCAAACATCTTTTTTGAAGAAAACAAATTCTTATTTTAAATTTTTCCTCTTTGCTTAGAACAGTTATGTTTTTTCTTCCTTCATATTTTCTGACAAATCTAAGTTAATTAGGAATCTATAACTTTTTGTTATTGCTATTTTGATGAGGATGCAACAAATCTTTTTCTTATCAATTAAACAAAAGTGAAAATAGTCCTGTCAATCGGGATAATGATTCTGCATATTGATCAAACATAGTCCTTATTAGATTTTCGAGACAGAAGACTGCAGTTTAATATCTAATGATTATTCTTATGTCAATCTGAGCAATGATAATTAGAGTGTGATTAACTTTGTGATTGAGATCGCTCTCTATTTCTTTTCCTCAGATGTTTTTGCCAAGTTATCTCCCTGGCTGAAGTGATGGTACAAATTGCTAATACAGATTTATCACATCTTTAAAATCTTGTACTTAATGATTAAGTGCCAGAATTTTTATACAGCAGTAAGTAATATGAACAAGAATATTCTGACTGTGGTTGACATTTCTAAAGGTTTTTCTTTTCTTGGATCTGTCTAATCTTCCACATCTATTATCCTGTACTTTTAATAGTACCCATGTATTGTGTCTTAACAATTCCTAGGTGTACTCAAGGTCCACGGGCAGATTTTTGAGCATTCTTTGGGGAACATTCAATTCATTGCAATTCAATCTGTGAATGGAAGCTCCTGAAAAATACATGTTGGATGAGTGTATTCAGTTACAGGCTCTTTAAAATTATAAGGTCTGAAATGTTCTTAAGTACCTTAAAGCAGGACACTGGTATACTTCCTAGGCTGATGCAGCCTGGCATAGAACATGCTTTGCAACCTTCAAACTTGAGGCAGCTAAGAGTTCAGAATTGCCAAGCTTTGGCCTGAAAAAAAAAAAAAAAGGCTTTAATGCCTCCACTTGATAATGGGCAAACCTTTCCAGAATGGTTTGGATGAGAAAAGGGTAGTATTTGGCACCCGCTCACTGCCTGTCTAAATCTAGAACCTATACACAAGAATATCCATCAGAGAAGCATTCTCTGCATCATTTTAAAATGATGAAGACACTGTGTCTATCATATTTCAAATTAATCTAGTTAAAGATGGAGGAAGAAAGTAGTTTTGGTTACCTATTTGTCCCATGGCTGCTTTATTACTGTGTAGAAAATAATCAAGATCCAGGGTATATGAAATAAAAAAATAAAAAATGAGGGCACATAATCAACTGCCTTGTGACAGGTTCTAGGTTCTCGCCTCTACTTCAGGCATGTTTATGTGTTTTTTAAATGTTCACCAGATATAAAGCAGAAAATGAGAGGCGGGGTCTTAAAGACATCATTTTGATTTCCTAAAATGTAATGCCATAAGAAAAGTAGAATTGTAAAAGAAGAGGACAACATGGATTACTTATGAGACTTCTTTATGTTTTCAAAATTTTTTAAAGTCTTTAGATATCTTTACATTTCTTTTAAATATTTTTTGTGGACTTTCTTTTAAATACACAATGAAACTTCTGGGAGGTGATACTTAAGAAGAAATTTTTTTTCCTAGATTAAAAAAACTTGAGAAAGGAAGGGGAAGATAATTTTTTCTTTCACTTTTGATGTAAACTAACCACAGAGTATCTTTTTGAAATATCTACTGATCTGTTCTGCCTTGCATTTCCCACTTTCTATTAATGAGTATATTGAGAGTCTGCTGCAGTTGTCTAGTTTTACTACTGCTTGTGACACTGTGAACACAAGACTTAAACTCAGGAGACCTTCTGGAATCTTCCCTTGGGCCATCCACTTTACTGCTTCTTGTCCTTGAGCAATTGCCTTAATCAATGCAGCAGCAATTTTTTTCTCATTGCATGTCTTGTTATGACTTAAAGTTTTACCAGGTAGGCAGGGACAAATCTTGAATCTCAGTGTGAACAAGGAAGGATTAAAGGGAACTGGCCATTAATTACTGGCCTAATTTAGGGAAGAGCAAAAGAGATGTCTGAATGCACAAATCAACAAAAACAAGCCACAGCCCAAGGAGGGTCAGCTGAGCATTTCCGGGGTGTGCAGGGGCAGCTGCCCCCCAAGAGGATTCAGCCAGCAGACAGATCACAGCTCTATCTAGGGAAATTTTTTTCATGTCAAACCAAATCTGTTGGCTACTGCTTTTGGGGAGATGACTGAATTTCCAAGGAGTTTTTTACCTGACCAGCCTTTTGACAAGGTATGCTATAAATATGAAGTGCATACATTTTCTCAGTGGATTCCATGCATTTCTACCCTCTAATTTGATCAGCACTGCTGAATAAATAATAAATTGAAGATGGTTTGTAACTAATTATTTATAATTCCTTTGGGCAACAGGGGCTCACTGGAACAGGTGTGGTCTCCTACCATGTATGCATGTGGTACCAGGCTCATCATGCTGCAAACCTCTAATCACTGGTGTTTTACAATTAACTATCAGGATTAAAGCAAGAAATTAATCCAGACAAAAATAAATTTATCCTCTGCTAAATCTGGATTTAATGGATCTTAACCTGCTGTCATATCAATAACATCTCTGTTTAGAGGTAAAGGACATGGATCTGATCACATTTTTCATTTAGGAAGCCATTATGTTCTGAAAGTGAAAAATCCTAACTTTCCTTCTCCATCAGGACTTGAAACATGTCATCTGAAATGAGAGGTAACAATGTCTGTTAGATATATATCTACCCATCCAGCTATACATCGATGTTTCTGGAATTATAGATTAGAAAAAGATACTTTTCAGCATGGTAAATAATGCAAAACAACACAAATGTTTAGAATATACACCCCCTGCCCCCCGTTATCCTTGGGGCTGTAGTTAGTTATGCACTCAAAAGATTTTTTTCTAAAACATTGCAAGTGAATTTAGATTCCCAATTCATGGTGTCAAGGAAGGGAAAATGCAAAAATTTTCCTGGATTTATCCAGGAAAAAATTTATCTGGATTCAGACTAAAGCTTTGGGTATTCAGATGAATGAAATGGTCCAGACCTAGGAGCAGTTATTCACTTCATGATGTACAGATAATGGCAAAAGCAGAAGTAATGCGGGGAGATTTTCCCATAATACTCTACAAAATTAAAAAACTTATACAACTCCCTCTGTTAGCTGATTTCACTAGGGTGCTTCTAAATTAGGACAAAGTTCATTTTGTTAGCCTTTGACAGACTCTTTTACAACAGTTTTGTTTTGACTCACAACAATGTATGATCTCTCTTACCAGGGCATTCAATTTCTTCTCAAATTAATTTAAATCCTCCCTTGTAATTTAAAATTTTTATTTTTCATTGTCAAAGAAACATCAATTATTTCTGGCTCTGCCCTCAATTTGGCTGCAAGAATCAGTCTCTTGATACTGTTTAAAAACTTGTTAGGAATTTTCGGAAGGGATACTGAGCAATCTAATGATAATTATTTTTGTCATTGTTAGCTTGAGTGATCTTGTAGCCTTTGTAAAGTAGTCTTATAATGGTCCTATATTCTACAGGAATATGAGTTTTATAAACGAAAAACATAAAATGTGACTTGGTTGGGAGATTCTAAATAAATATAGGATATGAATTAACATAAGTGGAAACTCTACTATGTAGGCAGGAAAGTTAATCTTCATATCTTTGTTTTGTATCTCATGAACATCAGAAACTCATTTATTTCCTTTTATTATTTTTTGCCTAGATTGAATTTTTACAATAATTTTCTTTCTTTATCAGAAATTCTAATGTCATAGTCCCATAACTATTTTGCAAGAAGTCTGATAACAGCAATACCCACTCTTATGTCCTCTTCAGACTCCATATTGAAGAGAACACAGTCCTTTCAGATGTGTCACTCTTTCTGTCAGTAGGTTTTTTTGAATGGGGATATGACCATATGTGCTGACTTAATGAATTATGAGCAGTATGGTTATATGCCTGCAGAGAAGGCAGCACTGCAGGATGCAGAATGCCTACAGGATACGGTTTACCTTCATTAAAAAATCTCAGACATATGACTAAATACAAACTATGGATTCATTTTTAGTGATACCCATAGTAAAGAAAAGTTCAATGAGTTCATTCTTTGCTCTAGAGAACCTATTTTAAATAAAAACAGCTGAAGTTAATGTATTCCTTATTCCCCACAGGGGCCCACAGTTTCTCAGCAAGTGCCATGAACCCCTGTCCTGGTTTAGGGCAAATATTTTGGAGGAAACCTCTGGGAGGTCTCCTCTAGGAAGAGCCGATTCCAATCGCCCCTCCCCCTACCGGTCCGGGAAGAATTTCCTTAGAGAAAAGTGGAAAAAACTATTTATTTAACACATAGAATATTTACAAGTATAGGGAAAAAATTGGATAATATGAAAACAATGAAACCTCTCCTTCCTCTGAAGAGATGGTAGATTCAGAGTCCGTCTGAGTCCGGTTCAGTTCTCCAGTGGGGGGACGATTGCCGGGCCCGGCTGTAGCAGTCGGCGAAGGTGGGGGAGGGGCCCCCCGGGCGTTCCCTGGTGTCCTGGGCTCACGCGATGCCAGCCAGTCCCAAGAAGAGGAAAAAAAAAGAAAAAAAGAGATAACGCTGTCTGCTGGAATGCAGCCTCTCCGCTCTCTTGACCTTGGTTCGTAGTAATCTGCGGGACGGGGGGCGATGATCCCGGGGAGCTGCGGGTTCCGGCCGCGCTGGAGCCACGCGCTCCCTCCTCTGCTCTTCTCTTCCTGCTTCCTGCTGCCGCTCCGCCTCTTCCTCCACCTTCACTCCCACCGTCCTCCTTAGACCAACCCAAAGCTGCAGAACTTAATGTCCAGCACAAGCCAGGGGACGATTGGGGATACAAACAGGCCACATGGCTAACCCAGGACAACCCCACAAGTTTTCAGTGTTACAGGACACAGTCTCTGTGGTAAACAAGGTCACTAGTTCTTACTAAATAGAATTTTAGCCCTCAAGGATAATAATTTAATCAATGAATTTATGAAATAATAATGTCTTTACTTCCTTTTTGTAAAATAAAATATTTAGATGAAAAGGAGAAGAAGGTCTAAAAGAGTTACTGAAATTCTCTGTGTGTCAGCCAGTGCAGATGGATTTAACACTGCTCAGAATTTCTCACAAGGTTTTTGGCTAAACCAGGGGAAGCCCAGAACTTCACCCTAAGAATTAGGATTTATCCAGGCTGAAAATTTGAATAGTTATGCTCTCGTTACATAAGGAGAAGCAGTATCTAAATCTTTTTGGTGAGAGGATTAAGTCTCAGTCTCAGTTTTGTTACAGATCCTTCTTCCCATATGCTTGGAAGAGGCAACCACGTAAGAATTTACTCTTGTTTTCTTACTTTTCCCCTTATTTTTGTAATTTGATGGAGGAAATTTTTGCTCCTCAAATGTCTTTATAAACAACTCAGATGAGAAAAGAAATACTTCGTAATAGGAATGAGTGACAAGAGTAGGGGCCAGGAATTCACAGTCTCTGGGACTGGCCACCTTGTTCTAGGTTTGGCACAAAGCCAACACAATTTACATTCTCTGTGCATATCTTCCCTTTGCACAGAAGTGCTGCTAACTCAGCAGGGTGCTCCTCTTCAATCAGTGTTGAGCTGACTGGGACTATGGTTTAGGCACACTGATAATTGTCTGTCTGGAAAGAAGTTACAGTACTGCAATTTTCATTTGAACACTTAAATGCTTGAGAACAGGGAAGTGTTTTGCCCCAAAATTCACCCTTTCAGAACTTGGAGGCAGATTTTTCTCCAAGATGAACTGCAGTCAGAAAATGAACTTGTTAAAAACCTTTGTGCAAGGATGAAGCTATTTAGATAAAAGTTAATTCTTCATGGGGTCATTCATGGATTTCAGACACAGTAAGAAGGGAAAGAGATACTATTAGTATTCAGAAAACAAATGATGTAGGCTAGGACTGTATATAAGGTATTTAAGAGACAAAAAAACCTACTTGATAGACAGGTTGAAGGCAAGGACATCCTCAATAATATATCAAGAATATTTTCTGAGAGCAACAATCCTTGGCAGTTATTAATGTAGCCCTGTAGCCCAGTAAGTGTAGTGTTACCATCACTTTTAACAGGTCATAAGGTCAGGGATGAGGCTTGCCAGGCTTTATCTAAAGTTGGTCTGGCCTACGAAGGGCTTTGTTTCAACTTCTTTAGATATAAAGGCCATTTTATAATGACCAGGTCTGATCAGTGTTATTTTTCATTATATAATTTTGAGATACAATCATGTGCTTATATTTTTAGAAGAAAATTCTTCTGCATAGAATGAAATACTCAGCATAGAATCTAATCCTTGTAACTCTAGAATAATGATGTGCAGAATGCAGGCATGATATTTCAGCACAGGCCTTGAAAGTGGGGATGCAGAATGCAGCTCTGAGGAGAAAAACTCAGAGGATAGGTGAAACCTACAGATGACTAGAAATCACTGAGATGTAAGCACCAGATTAAAAAATAGGGAGAGAGGATGATTTAAAACTAATTTTGAGAATGAAGAACAAACATCCAACATAATTAAGATAGGCTATATCTGGCAAATAGAGATGTAACATGGAGATGCAGACCAATGAAGAAAGTGTGAGAGAAAAAGTTTTAAAACAGCCATAATGTATAAAAATGCCCTGTACTGAAAAGAAAGGAAGAAACTGTCAACATCATGATCTTTCCTTTGAGAGGCTTGGGAAACTGTCAGCTTGCTGTAAGCCTTTCTCCACATGTGCATGGATAAACTTTCAGATTCAGCCTTCAGATTCACTGAGAAACACTAGAAGTGTGAGTTTAAACTAGAAGAAAGAGTTTATATTAGGAATAGTGCGTGTAACAATTGTAATTGTATTATTAGTGATCTTTTCCACAATACAATATTTTTTTCAGGAATAGCAAAATCTGGACATAGGCTGTTGAGATTTCAATGTCACTAAAAATGTATGTGACTTAGCTTTACATATTAAATCTGTTTCCTTTTTGTTTCAAAAGAGAATTTGAGTAAATAGTAGTTTCTGGAAGTAATTTTTAACTGTAGGTTAAAATACTTGATGCATTAGTAAGATCTCTGGTTCTCTAAAGTTACTAATGTGAATGGTTGAAAACAAAAGGTTTTAGAGAATTACAGACAATGTTTTTTATCAGCATATGCTATGTTTTTCAAGGGAAACTCCAGGATAATGGTAATACATCATATAATATGATTTTTCAGAAAGCCTAAAGAACATATTATCTATTCTGTTCAATTAATTCCACAAGATTGAACATTTAATTACCCCTTTTTGAGCAGTTACATACTATAACAATAATTTGGAACCCATTATCCTCAATATTAGCTCTAGTTCACTGTTACTTCTCTGTTTTCTCTCAAAAACACAGCAGGTAAGTTGGTGCCATACAATGAGCAAGATATGCATTCTTGACAAAAGTGTATGAAGAGCCAAACACTACAAGGAACAAAGCTAAAAAATAACACAGAAAATCATTATAGAAATATAAACCTCCATGCAAGCAAGCAAGCTCTTCATAGACAGCAGTTTTAAAACATGAAACACTTGCAGTCCAGCAGGATGTTCTTCAGGATCACTTTTAAAGATTAAAAGTTAAAGATTAAAGGTTGATGCAGATGGAGAGACTAAGTCTTGACTGTATCTGAAATTTTCTTTGCTTCAATATTTCACAATGTATCTCTCTGTTGTTTTTCTCAGATGACTGTCTTCAGGTCAAAAACAGTCCCACAGTGTTCAGATGTGTTAGATGTCCTTGGAGTAGGGCTACAGCTGCTGTCCACCACAAGATTTTTCTCAAAACCTTATATTGTTAAGTCTCCAAACAATCTTTAGAGGTAACTGGAGGAGTACCACCCACCTGAATGATGTGTATTATGTGATGACTACTAAGAAGCATCCCATTATGTTGATATTTACTATTAACATTTTATAATTTAATTTTCCTATACTTAGATCTACCTACTGATTTGTTTGTTTGTTTGTTTGTTTTTTCTCACAGCTTCCTACCATAGGGAAGAAAATTTAATATATATTGAAGTAATTAAAATATGATTGACCTAAGCAACAAACTACTGGGGGATATTTTTGTTCCTTAAGAAGTGGTTAGTTTACTTTTTGCTGAAGGGCTAATATCTATTTCTGTTTCTAAAGTCTGTATCTTTAATTAATCTTTTTATGCTTCTGTGAAGGGTTTCATCTATTCCTGTGAAATTTTTTTAAAATTAAGGTTCCCTTATTATCATATCCATCATCATATGCATCTTCATTTTAACACAGATTTAAGGATCCCAACTAGATTAACTGACTTAGACAAAGCGCCTGTAGTTTTCCTGCCAACCACAATAAGGTGGGCACCTCAGCCCTCAAGGTAGGAAAGAAGTGAAGAATGCTGTGACTAATGAAATTTAATAGATTTAGATCTGACCTCAGCCTTTGTTTTCTCTGTCATCTTGTCTTCTCCCAAGTGCTCGTGTCAGAGATGCTGGTCCCTTTTTCATCTGTCGCAGGGGGATCCTTGGCCCTTTCAGAGTGGCTGTCACTGGAAGGACACGCTATCGAGAGTGGGGAGGGAAATTCCATCTCTCTGCTGCACAGCTCAGTGATTTAGTAGGTTCAGCAGTGTGACACACTGAATCAGCTCTGCCACTGATGTTAGGAGTCTCTGACTGCTTGGTGATTATGTGTGGTTTTGTTGAACAGGGTATGCTACAAAAAAGGAAAATGTGGGTAGTCAAGTGGGGTAGAACCACTTACAAGTGAAGTGTTGTGAAAATTCCAAACAGCCTTCATGCATTTCAATAAATATTTTCCTCAAGGTGCAGGCAGATACTCTTCTAGAAAAACTATCCTTTCAGAAGCTAAACTCTTTTGTTAAGTCTAGATACATCAAATAATGTGTCTAGGTAGTGCTAAATAATGGGGATGATTGCCTTCTCATTTTGGACAGAAGCATAAACAGGAAAGAAAAGCATGGCACCTGTTGCTGCAGATTTCTCTCAGTTTGAGTTAGGCTAATAGTAGATGCCTGACTTCATAGTACAAGTTATGCAGTAATAGCACCTGGAAATTATTATTTCAAAAACTTTCCCTGTCCCTGAGCTATGCAAGACTGATGGGGAAAGAGGGATTATTGTCAGACCATAACAGTGTTGAAATGATATTTTCCCTTTCCTTAACTGTTTCCCCAGAGCTCTTCCATCCTGGCTGAGGGGCCCAGCCATGCCCTGCAGTGAATGAGTTGGAGCCCTCTGGATGCAGCTGTGTCCAGCCCAGAGCAAACCCTGCCCCTCCTCTCAGAGCCTTCCTGCAGCCCCTGTGGCCAGTGCCTGGGCACGGTGCACAGTACAGTAACACAATATAATTAGGATAAAACGGGACAGGAGTATTTCCTTATTATTATGAAACTGTACTCACTAGTTTGTTTTCTTTTATATGCTTTCATATCATACTTTGAAAAATATACTTGTACTCACGTGAGATCTATGTGATAATGATAGAGTAGTAATTGAGGGATAAGAGCTCTGAAATCAAGGGTGATTCCTACAGCAGTTACATTCTTCTCAAGTCAGCTGGATATATTCAATGATCAAAACATTGTGCAGTCTCTCTGTGCCAGTTTAAAAAAAAAAAAGAAAAAGGGGGTAAGGTAAAACTTTTTAGCAAATGTAATAGCAAAATATTGGAAAGTATGTGATCCACAGTCAGAACACATTCACTGTGTAGACTTCAACTCTTGTTAGTCTCTGGAGATGCATATGATCATCAGCAAATTGAAGGTTGCAGGGTTTTTAATTGCTTGTTGTCAGTGCATAGAGGCTGTATTTCATGTCATGAATTTTAAGTTGCCCATCCTTCCTTTGTTTCCTAATTATATGCATATGCACAAGAAAGGTACAGAGTCAAATCAAGTTAGGAAGTTGCAGTAACACCTCTTGAATTACATGTCATAAATCTATGTCTGTTACAGGGTTTTTCTGCATAGAATTGTAGGAAGAGGTTCCCAACTTACAGGTTCAGTCCAGATTTTTTTTGGCACATGTTCAGTGTAGTGCTTTCTGCCATAAATAAATTTAGCCTTAAGAATAAGCAGAAGTACCTAAAATAGTGAACCTTTTAATTTGTGGACCTAAAAATAGGAAAATAGCCAACTGATGCACTGGAAGTTGAGTGCTGTACTAAAATACAAGGAACTCTTATTTGAATACTAAAAGCAATAAATGAGATACAAATGAAAGTAATAAATAAATCACTAAATTTTCAAAGACAGACCACATTATGTAGATGTTTAGGAATAAGTATCAAACTATACGCTGAACCTATCTTTCCTATAGTTCAAAACTCATATCTGTTGAATCTCCATGCAAAGAGGTTTGTCTTACCACTGAGGAAGGCTTTCTAAGATCTGAGACCAAAAAATAAGAAATGCAGAGAAGAAATTCTATCCCTAGCAAAGTCATATCACAACTCTGAAAAGTGTAGTTTGAAAATCAGTATTTCAAATACAGCATCCAGTGTTTTTAAGCCGGTGCCTTCTTGTTCAAGTAATGCTGATGTGAACTCTTCAGAAATCTAAAGAGTGAAGGTTCTTAAGAATCAGTCATATAAAACTTAAAATACCTCTAACATTAATTACATAACTTCTAAATATTTTTATTTAATTTGAGCCTGTTCTTACACAAACCTGTAAAGTAGTGGGAGATTTAAATTAGGTGTAATATTAGGAATCAAAATTTTCTGCTTATTTCTGGGAAAGCTTTGGTCAAATTCTTATTTGAATAATTACATTCCCAGAACATGCTATTTCAGAATAATTAGAAACAATAGAAAGCAAATAGTAGAAAAGAAATTTGTTAAATTTGGCTAAATAAAGGTAACAAGGCTTATAATTTAATCACATTTGTCAAAATTGAATGCCAAGTACTGTTTGACTTGTTTAAAAGCTGCTCGACTCAGACAAAAATATTCCACCAAGAAGTAGTTTGAAAAATACTTTGCTGACATGATCAGTACTAATGTACATTTTCTTTGTCAAAAACAGACAGTATCTACAGCATAGAGGGAAAAAAAAACCAAAAATACAGTAATTTGTGGAATCATACCCCAAAAGCTTTGTGGAAGCCTAAATGGCGATTTATCTCCATAAAGATTTTATTTTCAGGAAAAATTGTTATTTCAATTGTTCTGCAGATCCTACTAGACCAAGGATCAGAGTAGCTCTAAGTAGCAGACCTTTCTTTATGTCAACAACTATATAGAGAAATTCGAGTCTGTCAGTGCCAATATAATTTGCAGTCTCTTTTACAGTTCTTTTTCTAAAAAAATCACAGTACTAATACAGAAATTGCTATATTGAAAATCAGTGTATGGGAAATTATTGTCTCACTGAGAATGATACTGGAATAATCTATATTGTTGGCATTAAAATTCAGCCTATGACTCTAGATAAAAACCTAAAACTCCACAAAAAGTCTTTTGGGATACAGGGTGATTTTTTACCCGTTCATTGTAGTAATTCTCCAACAATCAGCATAATAGTCCTTCTTAATTGTTATCATTTAAATTCATATGGTAAATCTGTTTATTTTTCCAATTTCGGTGCTTCTTTCTCATTCTTCAAGAAAATCATGTTAAGTTTCTTTGAACCATTTACTGCACTTATATATACATAAACACTGTTTATAACACAAAACAATCATAAGTTTTTCTTTCTGTGCAAGAAATTATCCTCCATTAATAGAAGTGTTCAAAACTGCACAAACATAATATTTACAAAAATTTTAAACAACATCTGTTGTTGAAAAAACTATTTCAATCCAAAGAAAAATATTATTTTTGAGTGTCTGTATGTTCCAGTAGATTATTTAACCCATTCCCCTTAAAATGAGTCCTGCAATTAGGATGATACTTCCTGCTACAAATTTTGAAAAGTGGCATTAAAGTACTGTGTTTTCAGTAATTATAACAACATAAGAGGAAAGAGAAGTATCAGTAAATTATTCTTATGTTCTGCTATACACTCAAGAATTTGTTATTCAAGTAAAATCTCCATTTGATTTTCACTATGGAATGAAAGCTGTATATTAGTGTTTGAGAAATTCCTTCTAAATCTAGTCCTATAGGTCCAACTTTCCAAGTTAATTCTTATTCCTGAGTTAACATAGATTCATGTTAATTGTTCATAGTATAACTAGTCATTTCTAAAGAACAAAGATTAAGAGAAGAAAAACCTATAACGAGACATTTGAAGAGCGATGTTTTAAGTACTTGCAACATTTTTAATTCAGAGATATTTTATTTCAGTTAAAGTGGACATAAATGAAAATTCATCCACTATGAAGAATAGTGTATCTGATTTTACATCAAATACTGTGTATTCCTTGTGGGACATGGCTGATTGTGCATAGATATATTGGTCCTTGTGCCAGAATGTTGTATTTTTCAAGAATATAGCTCAGAGGCAAGTCAGAAACAGCACTATTTGATTTGTTGCTTGCCTAGACATGGAGTTAGAATCTATATAACTTCATATACAATATTTTTATTTGCCCGTTCTATAACTTCTTGAGTTTTACCCAAAACGTCTGCCTAACAGGTATTATTTTTTTTTACCTGAATTTTCTGCTGGCCAGAAATAATTAAGCAATTTTATACAATTTCTATATGACAAGTGAACTACCATATATATTTCTTTTTACTGTTAGTTCTCTGCTAAACACACTATTTTAATAATATCTCAGAGAGCTTTCTGAAAAAAATAACATCTTTCTGCCGAAGAATAAGAGAACTTCATGATTATGTGTATGTTAAAAGCTGTCATTATAAAACTATAGTTAATATTTATATAAAAGATATATTTCATTGTCCCTGTTATTAGTTATTTCTTTGACTAGCTATGCAGAAGACTTACCTTATATATCTATCCTTTTTGCCATCTGCTACCCCTCTTTTACTTCAGCAGTACAAATATATGTATATTTCCTCTATATATGCACACATAGCTTGCTTCCTGTCCACATTTCTCTCTTGAAAAGTTACAGTAGAAATAATTTATAGATACAATTTATTGCAAGATAGAAGTATGCTGATACAAAACAGAGAGATCCACCTTCTTTCTTTTCAGGGAAAAGCAATATAGTATCCAGTGTTGTAATAAACTGCATATTTTGTTAGGAAAGATATTTTATTGATTTATTTTCCACTTGTGCATTGCAGTCTTTCTATAATTCAAGTACTGATTTTTTTTTCTTTAATATCATAGCTTAAGTTACCAGAAGAGGAAAACAATTTTTCCCACTCAGTGGCATGAGCTGTCCTTAGATGTGAGTGAAAGGGCTGTACTTAACTGTGTAATAATCCTCCATTCATGCTGAGTTAGCACAGGGAAACAGAGTATCTCTTCAGACATCAGTTTGCTGGATGACCTTCTCAGAGGGGAAATAAAAAATCACCTCATCTCAAAATCACCTGCTTGAGATTGACCTCCACATGCTGAATCCCTCTGCAGGCAGATCTTAACAGCCATTTATCTCTGACATGGCCCTGGTGCCGGCTTTTCCCTGAGCACTGAGAGAAACAGCAATATAGGATGTTATTCCTTAGTAATTAGCACTCCCTCAGCAGACTAGTTCAGCTTTATTCCTCAGACACCTTGGACCTGATGACCTACTGCCAGTCTCAGCAATTTCTGCCCCTGGAGTATCTGATCCAATGATTGCCTTTCAGGTACCCACACACCCGCTGAGAATCAGTACCATGTTGAAGATTTGGCTGTGATGCAGTTCTCAATAGCATTTGTCACCTCTTGAAAGACATCCTTTGTCCATTTTACTTACTAAAATATGTTATTAATAACTATGAGTAATCTAACTACTGCTTTTCATCTGTGAAATGACAGCTAAGAAATATAGCAAATGTTCTATCTGACACATCGAGGATTCTGAGAATACAAAAACACAAAAATTGCATAGTTAAACTGAGTTTAAAGATGCCAAGATATTTAAAGAAGTAACTACTCTAGAAAGGATTAACATTTGTATAGAAATAATTGATTTTGCAGAAACGGAATGATTTCAATGCAAATCTTAAAGTGTATCAGATCTATTATCTCTGTTTCATTTTACTAATCTGACTTACATTATCATTCAGAAACAAAGGAAGACTAGTCATGCAATAATATTTTTCAGTGTTTAAATGAAAATAAATAAACCAGACAGAGGATGGAAGTCATATTGTTTTAGCAGACATTAAAAAAAATTACAAAGAAACATCTTTGGATAAAAAAATGTAAGCATTCAATTGCTGATCCGTGAAATTTAGGTCAAAGATAAATTAAAAAAGGTGAGACATAATACTAGAGAGAAGGCAGTTATATTCTGACTTGCAGGTGAATGGGTTGTAGAGATAAAGGCCCATTCTATTACTCAGAACCTAAATTCTGGCATCACCAAAGTAAGTAGCACTGGTGTTTCAGTACATTTCTTTAAATTTCACTTAGTCCTGCGATCACAACACATTTAGAAAGGGCAAACCCCATTTTTAATTTCTTCTTCCTGGTCCAACAAGTTGCAGGGCCTTGGCTTTTGTGTGAAACATATGCAGGTAACCAGGGTGACCACAGAACCACATTTGAAATGCAAGGAGTAGATTAATTTCATTTTTCTGACTGAACATCCCTGGACCCTGCTGGGCTGCAGAAACACAGGAGCAGGGACACAGCCACCACCAGGGTTGGCACATCCTAGATGGGCCCTGCTGCCTGCCCCAACCTCTCCAAGGGTTTCACACACACACACACACACATACACACACACACACTCAGAGTTTAGCACCACAAAGGGATCTCTGAGGTTTTGATCTCTCTCAGCAGTGGGCTCAAGCATGTTGGTGAGAGTGTGTTATCTCTACACAGGAAATCTGCTTCTCAAAACTGAGGATAAACAATATTAGACATCATAAATGGAATTTTCTCACACTTATATTCTGCAGGCTTCAGCATTCCCACTTACAAGACTATTCAAGTGAATTACCATCCTCTTTGCCATTCTTCCCATTTTAACCATTTCCTCCCAACAGTTTTTTTGCCAATACAGGACCTAAAATACCAATACACTCTACAGGGAGTGGCAGGCTGGAACTCTTATGGCTGCCTCTTCCACATGTTCATTTACAACTTGGATGAGGGGCTCAAAGGGATACTAATTAAGTTTGCAGATGACACAAAACTGGGAAGAGCTCTTGACTCCCATGGAGGCAGGGAGATTCTGTAAAGAGACCTAAATAAATTAAAGGACTTTGCAATCACCAGCCCTATGAAAAAGTTTGAAAAAGTAAAGTGATGAATTCTGCACCTGGGATGGGGCAACCAGAGATGTGTGTGCAGAGTGGGAAATGAGAGGTTGGAAAGTAACACCATGGAAAGGGACCTGGGGAGTGATGATGGGGAGTTGAACATGAGTCAGCAGTGCCCTGGCAGCCAGGAGGGGCAACCCTGTTCTGGGGCATCAGGGACAGCATCACCAGCAGGGCAAGGGGGAGGATTGTCCTGCTCTGCTCTGGTCTGCTCTGGTCTGCTCTGCTCTGCTCTGCTCTGCTCTGCTCTGCTCTGCTCTGCTCTGCACTGGGGCAGCCTCACCTCAAGTGAGTGGTGGGGGCAGTTTTGGTCACTGCAACATAAGAAAGGTCCTGTGATTTTGTGATTTTAAAAATCACTTTATTCACAAATTATTGAGCAAATTATAAGGAAAGAGCTTTAAGCAGTCACTCATGAATTTTGCTTCTCCATCTCTGTGTTTATCTCTGTGTTCATATTGGTTTTCAAGAAACATTGGTTTCTTTGCTGCCAGGGTAATGGTTGAAAATCTTCTGCAGGTTCTTATGTGTCTTTGAAAGGAAAGGATTCAATTCCAACCAGTTCTTTGTTATTCTTCCCCATCTCAACACTGTGGCTTGCTTCTTCAGAAGTCAAATTGTACTGGAAACACAAGTCCCTGCAGCTGTCAAGAGGAGTAGGATATAGGGATCTGCAGGAGAGAGGGCCTTCCTCTGGTCTGAAAATTTCAGGTCTCATTATAAATTTGTATGATATTTCACTCTTTAAGAGCATGTGCTTTTTCTTTTATTCACAAATATCTGGATTGTGGTAAAATGGAAATTATTTAACTGTGTTCATGTTGTGGAGGTTTTTCCCTTTTAATTTAAAAGTTATTCTTAAGCAGATTTTTTCAGAGCCTAGAATTCTCCTAGGCTTCTCAGGCTTATAAGCTGTCAATAGAGCAATTAGAAATGTATATATTATAAGGGGATGAGTTTCAGGGCCTGTTATACCTTCTGTTCTGCCCGCACTCTTCAGCCTTATTCTGAGCAGAGCATATTGACACACCTGACAGGCAAACAGTCTAAAGAGAAAATTAGGAGTGCCTATGCAAAAATTTGAATTCCAAGAATAACTTAGATTCACGCCATTGCCTACTTTGCGGAAGCTTCAAAATATCTATTTTAAGTGGTAGGGTGCCATACAAATGTGTATGAGACAGCTGCAAACATCATTTATATATAAAAATATGCAGCATGTACAATATCAATCAGAAAAGTACTGATTGTCTTAATTAAGTTTGTTAGTGCTGGCTTAATTTGGTTGCTGTATGCAAATGTATTATGATACAGAACTAAATTGCAGAATGTAAACTGCAATTTTCACAGAACTCCCTCTACATTCACCGCATAGAATATCTGATCCCTTAATGAGCAAATAGTTAATATTTTGTTTTCTCCTCTTTGCTTGCTTAGGTTTCATGGCTCATTTACTTGCACTGTCCAAATCCCTCTGACTTCAGTGCTATGTTTTGATTCAGAAAAAGCCTTTTCCTGGATTATTTCCTAGATACTCATAAATAGTATTTCATCTCTGTACCATTCTTAAGAACATAAGGGGTAGTATATGCTATAGATCGTTTCGTGTCAGTGACATTTGACACAGCAATATGATGAAACCTTTCTTTCAATCTCCTGCAAGCCTGTGCATTCTTATATATATTTCAACCTCTGAAAACAAAAATTGTGTGGATTCTACAGAGTAAAGGCATTGCTACTGCAAAGTCAACCCTGCCGTAGGTTCATGGAAGAAATGGTACAGGTATTTCACAGAAGTGGTTTAACATGAGCATGTAAATTTAGTGTTACCACAAAATACACTGGAACAACACATTAAAATGCATAATGATTAAAAGGGAACACTATCTAAATTTTGAGGACACCTTTGCTGTGCAATGAATGCATATTAATACTAAACATAACATCCATTTTCCTTCTGTTTTAAAGAATAAACTTTAGAAAAAGGGAATGCTATCATAATACATCATTGTTGTGATTTCACCCTAACCAAGTACCACACAGCTGCTTGCTCACTGCCCCACCAGCAGGAGAGAATCAGAAGGGTAAAAGGTAGGAAATTTGTGGGTTGGGATAAAGACAGTTTAACAGGGAAAGCAAAAGTCACGCACAGATGCAAAGCAAAAGAAAAAATTGGTTCAATGCTTCCCACGGCAGGCAGGTGTTCAGCCATCCCCAGGAGATCACATGGCCAGAACACAATCGCTTCAAACATCCCCCTTCCTCATGCTTCCCCTCAGCTTTATACACTGAGCATGATGATCTTGGTCTGGAAAATCCCTTTGGTCAGTTGGGGTCATCTGTCCCAACTGTGTCTCCTCCCAACTCCCATGCATTCCCAGATGCCTCTCCAGAGTGGCAGCACAAGAATCAAGAAAGGCCTTGGCTCTGTGCAAGCCCTGCTCAGTAATAACAAAAACATCTCTGTGTTATCACAGATCTCTGTGTTCAGCACAAACCCAAACCACAGCCCCTTACAAGTCTCTGTGAAGAAAATTAACCCTACCCCAAACCAGTCAAAACCAGCACAATCATGCATATAATTCGTCCACACCAAGACTGAAAAAATTTAACTCTTTGGCTTCTGCTGCTTCAGGTAATTGTCATAAAAGTCAGTGACAGTAGTGGGTTATTGACATTAGTGTGCAGCAATGCATAAAGAAATAAGAGTATTGGAGCCTTCTGCTGAGAACTGAAGAAGAGTTAGACACAGACATTTGGGCTCTGGAGGCACAGTAACCCCAAGAACATTACCTTGTCAGCCTTCTGCTCACCTGGGCTTCCTCTGTAAACATCTGCATCCAGTTCTAGACCTGATTGGTGCAAACTCCAGCTTTATCTTCTAGCTTCTTGAGGCTCTTCCCAGTTCTAGTTGCCCTTCCCCACTCAATCATTGTCTAATCTGACTTTAGAGAAATGAAGTACAAAAGGAAAAATTTATTTCAACCTCTTTCAACAAAATCTTCAGTGAATTAAGTCTTGGTGTTAAAAAAATGAAATTTTTTCATTTTAACAAGACTGTTTTATTCTGCTTTCTTATTTCTACTCCCAGATGGATGTTTTTTCAGCTGTGAGACTGCAAGTTACTTGTATCATGTGAAGAAAAAACAAGAGGTCTATGTAATCATCTGACAATTCTATCACTGCTTAATACAAGCAAATGCCAGGAATTACAGCTTTTCATATTTTCATCTAAATTTTTATCACGCATTAGTATTTTTAAGAATGTCAGATATTAGTACAACATGTATACATATATCCATTGAAAAATGAGGGTTCCAATAGTGGGTCAATGCATCACATTTTCAAAATCAAGGTCTTCAGAGTCAAAGTGAAATCTTCAAATTGTGAATAAAATCCAGTTCATGACAACTAATGATACTACTTAATCGTGGTGTGGAAAATGATCTAAATGCAGGTGTGCAGCAAAGAAGGTAGACATAAGCAGATATCCCAGATCTTGGATGAAGATGTTTCTTTTCACTTTTGCAAAAAATGGCAGTTTGTACTTTCATTATATCTCACTTCTGCCATTCCTCTGCTGCTTTCCTACTTCTTCCTCCCTGCATCTCTTAGCAAGCAATTCCCTGCCTGTTTGGCCATCTAGTCAGTGCTTTCAAGAATAATTTCTTCTGTGAAGCCTGCAAGAAGAATAATTTCAGATAGCAATAGTACAAGGAGGAGGTGGGAATACCTGTAAAGAGGAACAGTCATTATTTCTGGCACACCACTAAACAGAAAATAGCAATGACTAATGCTGCCTTTTGTGAGCATAAGGAGGCTTACAGTAGTGTCATCTTTAACACTTTCCTTCTCTGACAGTGATGTATCACTAATAAAAGAGGCCCTATTGTGAGAGAACTTCCTCCTAGGATGCCAAAAGGTCATTTCCCTTCAGCTATTGTGCCTGTGGATCTGCATCCATTGCTGGTGTTCTTGTTTCAAACCCTCAGAGGGAACTTCTTAGTCTGTTTTAAACAGTTTCATCATTAAAAAAACTTGTTCCTCATTCCCTGCCAGCAGCTGCCATAATTTATCTAGACCTTTGCTCATGAGAAGCAGTAAAAGGGAAGGGAGCATGGTAAGACATGGACCTGATTGATTTTAAATTGGCACATGCTGTTATCTAGTAACTCAGCAGTCTGTTAAAGGTGATGTTGTGCTCTGTGGGACCGAATACTATGATGAAAAAAACAAAGTAGCAGAAACTAGAGCAGAAGGAAAATAAATAGGTATTTCTCTCAAAACTCAATATTGGTTTTCACTTGCTTAAAATCCTACCATGGATACCACAGGAGTACACAGATTCACACACACACACGAATCCTGTGTGTTCTGGTTTCAAGAATATAGAACAGCTGAAAGTCAAGTTGCCTAAGCCATCTTTTCCTTTGTCTGAAAATTTATGCTTTAGCAAGACAATACAAAAACACCCAACATTTAACAGTTATTCCCTGTGTATTCCTTAGCCTGTAACTGTAGTTCTTCAAATACTGTATAAGTAAAAACACTCTGGAATTGGAAAAAAATGTTTTGAGGGTTAGACCAGGTGATTTAACTTGTAGGAAATTAATCTTTGTGTAGATCACTGAACAAGCAAAAAGTACAAACTACACAGATTAAGTGGAGTCATGCAACTTCATTTACAGAGATGAAAATGCTTTACATTGTACAGTTCTTTGACATATTGATTTGTATTGAAATGTCATATTATGCTGCTTTACTACAAACAGAAGGTTAGAAGAACATATCACATCTTCCCTAAAATCGTCAATTCACACTTTGAGGGCAGAACAAACCTTCTGGACAGAAAAAAATTAGGACAAAGTTAAAACTGAAAGTTCAAAGAAGAATCTCTGTGCTGTCTGCCCATCTTTTTCTGATTGACACTACCTAAGAATTAATAAAATCTGTTGACTTTTTTACAGAGTTCAAATTATTATGATTCTTTTAATAAATAACATCCCTAGAAAGTAGGTTGCAATTAGCCAACAATTGGCATTTATTATCTTGAATGTCTGTGACCATAGAAAGTACATTTTAAAAGAAGAGCATGGATAGCTCTGAAGTAGTTACCTTTGTGTTGTGACATAAAATTAATGCAATCAACTGACCTTGAGGATTTCCTTGCATATAGATTACTCTCTAAGTAGTTGCATATAAAAACATCCTGTTGCTTTTAATGATGTGAAAGAAATTGGTCCTGTATGTTGAAAAATTTTACTGCTGGACAGCTAAAAGAATAGGATTTTAAAGTGTTTCTATCTACAGATTAGTTTAGGAAGCATCCCCACAGCACTGCGTTTTTAAACAAAACCAGTGCTGGGGAAATTAGGCAGTACATGAGAGAGCCTTTATAATAAAGGAATAACACATGCTTTTAAAAATAATTTTTTAAAAATGTGCATGAGAAGATACTGCAATGTCTGTGATGTTGTTATTTTGCGACACCATGGGAAACCAGAGCTAAGGTGAAGTCTGAGTCTTGATTGTGTATATCTTTCTTAAAATGTGATTTTCCTTAAAATGCAAACCATTAATTTCTTAGATTTAAAGACTCCTTTCCCAGTTATTGTTAATTAAATGAAAATGTTTTGATCTTGAGGTATTAAACCCTGCCCTTATTCTCAACTCCATTTTAAACCATTTTATTTTGCTCTTTCTTACTCAATATTTTGTTCTGAAGATTAATTTCAACAGTGAATACTTCAATGTCTCAGTGATGTCTGTATGATGTTCCTCTGGGCTTGATCTAAGTACTGTGCATTGTTGAGCTGGGCATATAACTCATAGTGGAGTTTTCTTGGGTTTTTTTGTTTATTTTGGTTTTGTTTACACAGCAGTTTATCTGATAACTGTCCAATCTTGCATAAGGTGCTCAGAAATATAGTGGTGGGTTTATTAGTATAAAAATTATATTGTGCACAAGCATATCCAGGGTTTTACTGAAATTTGGAGTCAATGGAACAAGTAGTAAGTGGGTGCAGGTATCTTTGCATATTCACATATTCTTGTGGCTCTGTAATCCCTAAAAATTCATTTTCCTTGACATAAACCAAAAATTTTAAACAGATTAAATTTATATACGTAATGAGGCCAGCCAGTATCCTCAATATTGCCCATGTTCTACTTCATCATTAGTCATTCGTAAGAACAGAGTGATATAAAAAAGCAAAGCTGAATTATTTTTATAGACAGCAAATTTTTGAGAGATTAATTTAGAAAAAGATGTAACACTTTATTCAAGGATAATAACCACTTAACCTTTTCCAGAATCTTCATTTTGTGAGAGTAAATATATTATAGTTAAGAAGTTCTGCTTCTCTTGGAAATTTTAAGAAGAATACTGAAAGTATTTGCACAACTGAGCTCTTTAACACAAAGGTGGTGGAAAATTTACCTTATATAATCAAAGAATAAGTAATTTACGGTTCAGAATTTGTATGATTTTTGTGATCGCATACAGTGTTTTTTCTGCATGTGTATTTCCTTGACAATGCCAGAAACTTTTAAGTAACTATCTTACGAAAAATCATTAGATATTATAAACCCTGTAGATGTTTTTGAGGCTACAATTGGATGGAAATCCATTGTAGATTCAAAAATGGCCAGGTCCATTATTTAAAAGACAAGTCCAAGCAGTGTTGTGTTTAATATATTTCATAAACACATCCTTTAAAATAGAAATAACTTGTCTTGAAATGTGAACTTTTTTATCAGTTAACCTATATATTTAAAATAAACATTTTCAGTTCTTGTAAGCTTAAAATTAGACCAGGCAGCTTTGTTTGGCTTGTGCCTTTATGTAAGTCTTCTTCTGCTCCGCCTGCTGCTCCACTCTGGAGAGCCAGCAGGGCACTCAAGCATGCAAACCATGGGCACTGCAGACTTCAATAGCAAACACAGGACAGCAGCTATTTTGAAGGAGAAGAGACTGGCTTCTGACAGTTTCTGTGACCTATTAATGTTTCATTTGGCTTTTATTTCTGGATAATCATTTCCAGGTAAAGCAAAAAAAACTATTTTGAAAAATAAGCAAGAAACAATTGTACTGAGGTGGAAAGTAAAGCTCTATCTTTCTGCTTTCCCCTTGTCATGTATTTACCTTGTATCCTTATTGGAATAAAAGGATCATGGAGAGAAGTAGCTCTTTGGGAAGTGTAGGCATTACCTGCTTTTTCAGAGTTTGCTTAAAGGGCATAGCCAGCAGTGCTGGGAATGGTTTCAGAGTAAGCAGTCAGCTGGGAAAGGGCATGCAGTGAATATTATAGGTCTCTGCCATTATTTCTGTTCATCTTGGTTTTAAGTATATGGAAATGAGAAAAAAAGAGGTCTCCTAAAGCTTGAGTAATCCCAAACAATTTCAGGGAAGAGAAGGAGCAATTCATCCATACAGAGATATGATTTTGATTGATTTAACCAATGCAACACGAAAAACGTGCTATAAAAGTATGTATTTCTAGAGCATCTTAAATAATGAGGATCTCATTAATTCTAATTTTTTTTTTTCCTAGGTTTTCTCTTTGGGTAAAGACTTTTCATTTGTAAATAGTTTTCATCCAAATAGCATAATATAATGTGTAACAGTGTCAATCTGTGGTGAATTGAGCCAAGCCCTAATGATAGTCACAGACTGCAAGGCTTCCTCTTCTACCCCTGTTTGAAAGACAGGATGGATTTTCTACTGTCTAAATGCAAATTATTCTGTTGTATGCAGAGATAAGAAGAGTCTTCAGAGTTATCCTGAGAGCACCTCGAGACTGTGCCTCACCTTTCACTTCTCACCTTCCTTAAAGGCTGATTTCAAACACAACCCTATCCATGAGCTGAACCCAGACTGGCAGGCATAGCAGTCTTGGTTTTTTCACCAAGAAATAACATACATTTTAGGCAAGGTGATTAGTAAACTTGGAGAATTTTTAGGAAACTTTCTGTTTTTCAGACATCTGTTAATTCATTTCACTTGCAATTTCGTATGTAATTTAGGTTTTGTATATTCTCTAAAACACCTTGTGCCCAATCCAACTGCCTGCTTTTAAAAGTATCCCAGTGATTTATTTTGGAGTAAAATCCTTCCCTTGAAATTTTAAAGAATCATAAATATAATTCTAATCTGAACAAATATCCATTTTGTCACCTTGTGTGAGCCAGGGGAGCCAGGGGCGAAATTTACAAGAAATATACAGAATTATCTGAATTATAATTAAGGAAAAAACATAATTCTTAATAAAATTTTCCTGAAATTTCTACTGAACACAGATATCTATGTGTGGGTGTATTAAAGAGTTGTACCAATCTAAAATAATCTATTTAGAAACTGAATTAGTTATGTTGATAGAAGCCTTGTAAGTAGATTTAGGTGAAGTAATTTTGGCTAGGTTGAACCAGTAAATTATCAGAGTATATCCACTTATTGGTGGGTTCATGCAGCAGCAGAGGGATTTTTATTGGCTTCACTTGATAAATATAAAATATTTATAGAAAAGTTATGAAATTAGTTTGATAATGTCTGAGCTAGAAATTGTTTAAATACTATGCTTTAGCATAGAAGAGATGCAAAACAGGTCCTCAGTTTGTCTTCATATTTTTAATAAATATGCACACTTCTATAAAATTACTTTCTCCAGAAATTTTAATCCTACTTGGCCAAGTGTAGAAGAGGTCAAGGCACTGGAAAAATAGGTTACTAATATTTTAGAAGCCTGAAGACAAAAAAAGAAAGTAGTGACCTTGTTCTCCTTGTCACACTAACAGATCCTAATATTTTGGGTTCCCACGGGATAAAAAGATTTTTGGATGTCTTAAGTTCCTAGTGAACAGAGATTAAATCAAAGAAAATTAATAAACATATAAGAATCTTTGGGAGATGAAGGAAAATTATGAAAATTGGTTATATCTTGGATGTTAAAATTGGTTATATCTTGGATGTTAAAATAGGTGGTTTTGACCTACTATCTGAAATAAATCACATACTTCATTCTGTTGGAAACTACAGGTAAAGCATCTGCTTCAAGTGTGTTCAAAATTACTTCTCTCTTTAAAATAAAGTCTTCTGTTTGTCTATATAAGCCAGCACCACGTATTCCAGAAAATAGTCTAATGCTTCAAACAACTAAGGTGCACAAAAAAAGAAATTTATTTCAAAGTACCCAGGGAATTAACAGACATACCAGAAGAATGATAGCAGTTGACCTCCATTTTCTATCAAGGAAAGACAATTATTTTGCAAATTGTCTAGACCTTTTGAGAAGAGTTACCCCACCACTGTCAAAACATGTTTTTCAGTCCCAGATATACCAAACGTGGGGAATTCTTAAAGAAATAAAGCAGCCCTACTTCTCCAGTTGTATGAGCAAGATAACAATGGGAAATCTTCATACTCATAGTTCCTAACAAATAGTTTTCCTTCATTTCACCATTAGATATGCCATCTGCCAGAGACTCATTTGAATTCTTATGGAAAGCAGATTCTGTTTTGTGGGTAATATGCCAAATATTTTTCTGTTTGGAATACACAAAATCAAAAGTCAGCAAGTGAAACAGTTAACTTTAGTCAACTCCAAAACTTAAAGGGATGAAAGGCATAACAAAAGCACCTAAACCAAAAATATTTATATATTAATCTGGTCAGATTTCAGACTATGAAAACAGAAGTAAGTAACTAATCCCATTAATTTTATCCCCATTAATTCAGGCATAGCTCTGAGGCACAAGCCAAATTTCAGCCCATGTCCTCTATTTTAGAAATGCTCTAATTTTTTCAGTGTGATCACACAATCATATAGATTTTCATATTCTGCTCCCATTAATGTGCATCAGAAGATAAATACCACAAAACTGAGGAAGTCTGCCAAATGGAAGAATGGAGAAAGGTTTCTTCCAATTTAAAAGTACCAGCTCATTAACACAGCTTTGATTTTCCATATGGTAATTTGTGCTAGATATTTTCTCTATATCTAGGATCCTCTATAGGATGAAGGAGGCAGAATGTTGTCAGAAAAGCTTATTTTGAGTGCCATGTAATGCCTTTGGGGTTCCTATCAATCTTTCTTGACCAGAGTATCAGCTTTACAGTATTCTTTCTTGAGCCAGTACAGGTTAGTAGGCTGCACTAATGGCTGTGTGGACGATGTTGGCTGTCTGTGTCCCGGTGCTGGCAGTGGAAGGAGCCACATGGGCAGCTCTGAGCAGAGACCAGGGACTGCTCCATGCTGGACATGACCAGATCCAGCCAGCTCTGCATCAGACCCTCCACAGGACACAGCTCAGCCCTTCAGCCAAGCTGATGGCATGCCTGGGAAAACATTTAAAGGGTAAAATCAACAGAGGGCAGTAAAAATTGAGGAGGAAAAATTTTGAGGCACCAAGACGTCAGTGAAGAAGGATGGAGAGGATGTCATCCTTGCAGGCCAGGGAGGAGGACACACTGGAGGAGGTGGGTATTTCTTAGATCACACAGAGTTACCAGACTGAAGCAGGTTTGTCCTGAATGACAGTAGCCCATGGAAAGGATCCACACTGGTGGAAAGAGAAATGAGAAGCAGAGAAAAATGGTATGGACTGAGCTCAACCCCCTCTGCTCCCCACCCCTCTGCATTTCTTGGAGGTAGGGATATAGAGGAGTTAGGAATAAAGGTATGAGTCTGAGTGAAAAGGATTTGGGGGAAAGGTAGGAAGGTGTTTAATTTTTTTTTCTCACTATCTGAGTCTATTTTAATTGAAAATACCTTTAACTAATGTTTTGCCCATGATGGTAGATGGTGGCTATCTCTCTGACCCTCTTGACCCGTAATGTTTTCAGTCTTATTTTCTTGCCCTGTTCTTTTGAGGAGGGGGAGTAAGAAAGCAGCTAGGCAGGCTTCTGGAGGCCAAACAAGTCCAACCCACCACCCAAGAACTGCATCTTCTCCAAATGTTTTTTTGCTTAAGCATAATAGTGTTTAAAAATCTGGAGTGACCAGGTCTGAAAATATTATAATAGAATTATTAACCAAAATATA
The DNA here is from genome assembly GCA_025920805.1 of Petroica traversi. Classification (NCBI taxonomy): domain Eukaryota; kingdom Metazoa; phylum Chordata; class Aves; order Passeriformes; family Petroicidae; genus Petroica; species Petroica traversi. Next base: position 211,181 of record JAHLSL010000061.1, read on the forward strand.
AGTAAAGGGATAAATCCAACAGACCTTATAATTTTTCTAATAACTCTGACCACTTTCTCAACCAAAATCCTGGGATGTAAAAATATTTCTTTTTTGAAAGATCACAGTGTGCAATGTTTAGCATTAATCATTTAAACATTTTAAGTGGGTTTTTTTCTGTAGCTTGCTTCAAACGTTTCTGTTGTCCTGTCCAGAGGCTATGCTCTTCCTATCCTTATTTAATGTGTATAATCTACATTGAGATTAATATTGTGCATACTTGGTCTTTCATTGATTGCCTCCCTGACCAACTTTCCACAATAAGAAGATTATTCTCTATGGAAAGCTTTGATTTTTGATAATACAGACCCTTGTCACAGTAGCTAATTGGTGTATTAGTTGAACACAGTGAACTCCACGGTCAAAGCTCCTCTTTAAGGTATAAATTGGAAACAGGAAGAAACAGTTCATCAAAGCTCTATGCTAAACTATTGATTGCTGGCTTCATACTGCACAGTGATTGTATTATTGCACTGAAATGAATAATGGAATTTTGCAAAAATCCCATTCAAGTATTTCATAAAGAAATGCTTCCATCATCAGAAAAGGACAACCTGATTCTTTTACTCCTCTTTTTCTCCAAATAGCCTCTCATTCAATTTAGCTCATTGTAACTGTTTAATCTGTAGCACAAAGTCAGGAAAGGCTTCACAAGCGTTTGAGTACAGAAAAAGTGAGTAAAATGTTACTTACCCAGAGCAATAGCTGAAGATGTTGAACATTAATCTGCAGCATCTAAAGGGCTTTCATACAGTGGGGGGTTTTCTGCCACGTTGATTTCACCACAGAGCTGTGCTGAGGGAAGTAGAAAAGGATTGAAGATTGTACAAAGTAGTTGAGTCCCACAAATTCCCATGGGAAAAAATCAAGAAAATTGATGTAACCTTTATGAATTGCAGCATAAGGATTTTGTAGATCAGTAAACAAATTTTAGTGTTTTTGTTCAAACTCTAAGATGACAGCATAAACATCTCCCTGCTTCTTTCACTGGATGACATATCTAAGGAAGGATGAAAAAGATATGCGTGAATTTGTTAAATCATTGTTTTGCTTCTTCAAATTAATACATATTATGTCTCAACATACATACAAAAATGCAATTTAATATTTTTATTTTTGATATTATAATATAATAAAAAATCCTTTAACCTATTTTTTACAGGAACAGGCTCATATCTCTAGATCAGGAGCCAGATTCACTGAGTGTCTTAGATGCTTTAGGGGCTTAGTTTCACAATATGTAATTTTTATTTTTTTTAATGAAAATATGAGTTTTAATAACTCTTCATTAAAAGAAATTCTTAGCAACGCTGCAGAAAGCAGCACTCTGAGCAAAAGGTATACTGAGTAAGTCAATAATGTTGCAGAAAAAAGGATCTCCGAATTATCAAAATATAGACCCTAGAATCTTTTATCAAAAAGAGGGCTCTGATTTAAAATTTATTTAAAATAAAGCAAAAAAGCAGGAAGAATTACTCCTTCTGAAACATGGATGAAAGTGTCATTTTTGCTTTACTATTTTTCTATCTACACTAGCTGCTGAAACTGTGAAAGATCTGTTCACCCCACAGAGATTTAGATTTCTGTGTCACACCTCTAAGGTTTTGGTAAAAGAAAAAGGATGGCCACTGTATTTTGCAGAGAAGTCACTTTTTCATGTGTGCATTGAGCACCAGATTAGAGGTCTCAGGTGGAGACATCTGGTCTGGGACCCTTTCTCTGTGGAGACACAAGAATAATTGTGACCTGTTTTTTTTTCTCAGCAGAGGCAGGTCGTGTTGCAAAAACAGAGAGGGAAAACTTGGGACAATGAGGAAACTGGAACAAGTACTAAAAAACATGATATCCCCTTCCAGAAGAAACTGTTTCATGTTTCTATATATGAAGAAGTCAGCAGAAAAACCCCTCATAGTTAAAAGTACTCAGTTACTTGAGGCTCAAATGAAAATGTGTTTAAATAAAAATGTCTTCAAACAGGTAAAGTATCTCAGTCTATACAGAGAATTTAATATCACATAATTATAAAATTATTTAATTTTTGTGGTGTATTGTTCAGAAAGAATACAACAAAGCGACGTGTAGACAAGAGGTGCTTTAGATGAATTTCCAAGAGCTGGTTTTGTTGGAGATACATGGTTCTGTCTTTCAAGTCAGCTTTGAGCATTCCATGAAATTCCCACTCTCCCCTAGCTATTTCACAGCAAAGAGGAATTGAATTACTACTAAAATTTCAAAGAATTGTTTGTTCAGTGAAGTGTTTGAGAAAGTTCAGTAAAACATGGGAGCAAAAGAAATCACCAAGCGTGCATCACCTAAAAAGATTTTAATCTCTCTTTGATTCGCTTAACAAGAGTTGGAGCTCTTTAGGTAGTAAAGAAGATTGACCTGTATGGAAAATGTTTTTTTCTAGATCACGTAGTAAACATACGTATTTTGAAATTATCTATTTCCAAGCCATTTACCATCCAAGAATCATCAAAATAAATTTATTGGGTAATAATTTCAAATGCTGAGTAAGTTAGAGAAAAATCATAGCCTTCTCATTGAAAATTCATGCACTGAAGAGAGTAAAATTCATCAAATACATAACTAGCTATGAATTAATTGCTTACATTATCTCAAAAGCTAAGTAATATTTAAGCTCCGTAATCAGAGTACTGAAGAGTGTGGCTGGAAAAAAAAAAAAAATCATCAAATAAATACTCAAAATCTTTCTCACTTGGAGCTGGAAATGAGTTCTATTTCCTGGGAGTCTTAAAACAAATACTTTTGAGGAAGTCTAATCATAGATTACTGAGCTCATCCTAACTTCATTCTATCTCAATATTATGTTCCCTCAAGATGCTATCAATTTTTCTTGAATTAATCTTATTTGGGATAGATGGATCTGTCCCCCAGTATACATCTTTCCTAGTTTAATTTCTGTCCTGTTAGCTTGAATTGTACGTACTCCATGAAAAACACTATCTGAACTTGAAATTATTTGCAGAGTTAAAGATTTAATGCACCTGAAATAAATCTAAACATCTCATTTTGCAGGCAGTACTAGTCCAGTTTACTAGTCTGATTTTTAAACTTATTCTATTATTCTGTAAAACCTATTTTTTGTCTGGTTTTGCATTTATTTATTTTCTTTCTGAGACAGACTGAATGCAGTTTTTTGAAGCAGTATAATTTAAGTGTAGGAAGCCTTAAGAGTTTGGAGCAAAAAGCCCTATGTCTACTCTGGTACCAACTAACTGTCTGGAATATTTGTGGCTGTAGTGATCCAAACTCAAAAAATGAACAGTTGATGATATGTTCAATCAAGTGGAATAAATATATTTTCATTTCTAAGAAATAATAAAATGTTTTATTATGTGATTTTGTGATTCAGCACCAAATTCAGTCTTGATTGCTTTGTTTCCAATCAAAAAGAAAGAAACAAACAAATAAACCCAAACCACTAAAAAAATTTTTAAAGAAAAAAGAAAAGACAGGAAAATAAGGAAAAAAAATTTAAAAAAGAAAAATAACCAGTAATTCTAACTGGTGAAATTCAAACACAAAACCATGTGTTAAACTCACACTAAACTCACATCAATTTTGTGCTGGATCACAAAAGATCTGTTTCATCTTCCTGCAACTTGAAGGTCTGGAACAGCTCTCATTGGACTAAAGAGCAATGACAATTCAGAGTGAAAACATTGTCATGCAAGGCATTGAACACTCACTGGTTGGAGTTCCAGAAAGGAAAGAAGAAGGAGGAGGTAGCACAGATTCTGGTGCTTGAAGAGGCAACATTGAACTGAAGGAACAAAATTCTGCCAGGTTTTAAAAGGAAAGTTTGGTTACACAGGAGGTGCAAACTAAAAGTGTGAAATAGGATAAAGAAAGATTTTTTTTAAAAATTGGATTTATTCTTGTATTGATTCTTAGTCAGATCTACATTTTGGAAAAGGCATACATGTATATACAGTTTTGGTCAAACACAGCCTTCAATAATGAACCAACTTCATCTGCTTGTTTTACCGAGACACTTTTTACCTCATGTCACAGTGTACTCACAACATTTCTGGCATATATTAAAATACTGTGTGCTATGTGCTTCTTCTCTTGCTTCCCAAAGAACAGGGAGCCAACTCAAGTATGGTCAATCTTAAAAATGTACCAATGTCATAGGGTATTTTATGTAGTTCTTTCTATTTTTAATACAAGGTTTAAGCTTGTGATTTCAAGTTAAAGAAATATGATTCCAACCTCATTCAAAGTCTATTCCTCTAAATATGATATGAGGATTTTTTTTATTTTCTGTTATCTAGAAATGTTGGAAAAAAACCTGAATATCTGTAACACCACTCATAGCAAGTTAAAGTGGATAATTTCTAAATCACATAAAACTTATTTTAAACCTTCGCTTGAGATCAAGTATGACATCCTGACTATAGTTTTCACTAAGTCTTACCATATGCAAATTTCCTTTGGCATCATTTGAGGCTTCTGTTCAGAATGAGAGAAGGAAATTACTTCAAGAACTCCTCTTCTTGCCAGATTTGTCTTTATTGCAAAAGAAAAGGAGGATTTTTCTTTATTGCCTGCAGTGTGATCTTGATACCATTTGAACTGTATGATTCAACAGCTCCATTGCAGTAAAGGGAAGTATTTCAGATAAGTAAGCAGAGAATCTGCACACTCACTACATTCTTGTCTTTAGGCAGCCAACTTATATTTCCAATGGAGAAATTCTCAACTTCAATTGTCACTTACAGCAGGTGTGATCAAATCTAGAAGCCCATTCAGAGATCTCCACCTTTGTCTTCTCAAGGCTGAAGATTTGGTTTGTGTTTCCCACATTTTGCTTTTTCCTCTGCAGAACCTCTGAGAATGTTTTGTACCTCCAAATCAAACACCTTATATCGAATCTCTTATTGATGCTGTGTGCATTGACTCCGAGGTGTCTCTAAAACAAAAAGAAGAGTTAGTCTTGTACTGGAATACAGTCATTATTTGACTTGCAGAGAATACTTTGATATTCTTTTTATAGCCAAACCCAAGAAGCAAAACTAACCCTAAGGCCAGCTAGTCCAGAAAACTTGGGTTGCAAGAGCAGAATGTTAAATATTCTCTGCTGTCCACTCATCTAATTAAAATTTTGGTTTCTAATAGATAAATTTTGTTTTGAATGGGGGGGAGTTGTCTATACCAAGTAAGGAGAAATAAAATATAGAGTACTGCAGATGTGAGGAGAAAGCCTTATTTGTACTTTGGTTGGTTATAGATTTTTTTTCTTTTTTTTTTGTTTGTTTGTTTGTTTTGGTTTGAGGTTTTTTTGTTTTTTATTTTTTATCTGCATTAGTCTGACAAAAATCTTAATGTTGCCACACTCACAGAAGTTCATGACCAATCGAATCAACTGCCTTCTGGAGAAGCGCAGTGTTGCTATGATGTCTTTCAGATTGCTCATATCCTTACTATTTTGACTTAAAATCTAGCAATTCCTTGCCAGATTCTCAGCAACATATTTCAACTTTTCCAATCAGAACAGTAATGTTATAGAGTGGCATTCCCTGGTGCACAGTGCTGGGGACAGTCCTGGTTAAGAGCTGATAATCTGAATGAGGGGATCGAGAGCTGACTCATTCATTTTGCAGATGGCGCCAAGTTGGGCAGGGGTGTAGGGTTTTCCAAAGCACTCCATCAGGGCTTTTTTCTTTAAGTGACTCATACACAATCCTGATTGACATCATTAGAAAGAGGGTCAAATTAAGAGTAGAATTTCACATCTCTTTAATATCTAAATTGTGTACAACTTGAGACAACAGCAAACAGCTATTGTTTCTGATGGAACTGAAATAAGAACCTCAGTGAAAATTGGGTTTTTCCTCAGAATTACCACAGACTTGATGGAGTAAAAAGCCAAGTTACAACCCATAGAGCTCTTTTATATAGATGGTGTATCCTATAAAGACCTATATGTGATTTCAGCAAGACTGTAGTCAGTTCTCCTATGTCAGTTCTCATATGTCAGTTCTCATATGTCAGTTCTCATTTAAATTTGTCCTTAATAATAAATGTCTTAGCCTTAAAATAACATTTTCTTAATCACAACATTTACTAAAGAAATAACTGATGGTTTCTAATCCTGTTGTTATGCCTCTCTTGGTTTTCTCCTCAAAAACTCCAAATAGTGAGATTCTTATCTTATATTGGTCATGATTAATTGTATTTCAAACATTATAGATTAACAAACACCTCATTTATTTTGTAATATTGCTTCAAATTATAAAAGTAAATGCTCCACTTATTATCTATGCCCTGGGAATAAAACTAGAAAGGAAAGGCAATTTTTTACACATACATGCAAAATTGAATCATGCTGACATTTTATTTCAATTATGATTTGCAGTTCTTGTAAAGACAGTGTCCTTTTTGGAGTACCGCAGTTAAATAACAAATAAATAAGTAAACATGAAGCACTAATATTCCTATTCAAAACTAAGTCCAAGAAAATTATTTCACCTAGCTTTCACTGAAGAAATATGATTATTTTCTTTCCTATAAGTGCCTAATTGTCCAGAAAGCTTTATCTGGTCTGCATTTTCAAAGAGAAAGGAATGTCATTCCCAAACCATGTTTACAAAAACCTTTCAAAATCTCTGTGTCTTTCTAGATTTCTGTGTTTGCTTCTTTTCTTAATAGGACAACAACAATTTAATAGAACCATGAGTAAAAGGAAAATAAAGAAAAAAAATCCCACTATTTCTATCATTTCTCTTTTTTTAACGAGTTAAAATATACTACTTTTCTTGGTTCTTTCAACATTCATTTTACACCCCAGTATTACCAATTCATTTTAATTGCCAATTTAATTGATCACTTTCGCTGTTCATATCCCTTCTAGTTAGACAGAAGTTTGAACACAACAGCTTCCCTAAAAGCTGTCTGTTTTCTGACAGTCTTCCATGGTCCACTGATATTTTATCAGCTGTTCTTCAAAAGCTTTTGCAATTCCTGTTACAGCTTCTTCTCTACGCAGAATTCTATAATATTGGTCCCAAATGCAGAGTAAAAAAGGAAACCTCCTTCTGCAAGGATCCTTGGTGGTATTTTGTCCTTGTTGTATGTGCTCCTATCTTATTAAACTTTAGCACTTGCACAGCTCGAGTCCTTTTTATTGCTCCTTAGTTGTTGAGAGCCAAGAGTTTAAATCTATTCCTACTTGGTACCCCATTTTGTTTTCATTACTTATCCAATTGTTAGAAGTACTTAATATGCCGTGGTAGTTGCAGCACTTACACTCCTGGTGTTTGGGGTTACTGATTCTTGCATGAAGTTTATTCAGTATCTTCCTGTGCTTTCAGTCCTATGCATTTGCTCTGTGACGTTCCCCAGTACGTCAGTCTCTTGCAGTATCACAAGAGATGCCAATGACTGGAATGAGACTTTTAACATTCTCCCAGGAAATTATCTTAAGATTGGCTAACATGTGTGTTTAAAATCTATCCAAACCTGCAAGAATAATAATTCATCCTTCTTTTTTTTGTAGATAGGAAAATTTTCTTTATCCTTGGGCAAGCTAAACTTTCTTAATTGACTAGAAATGAAATTAACAGAATCAAAGCATTCCCTCTGGATGTTTTTTATTTCATGCTTTCTGCATAAGCACATGAAGAACAACCTCAAAGTGGTTTTGTTAATGGGAAAATTCCTTCATGTCTGTATGTCAGTGTAGTGAGTAGGAAGTGAATACTTGCCAAGGAATAAGGAGAAGAGGGAAAAAAACTATTTAGAGTGGGATGACAAGTGTAACCTTTCAAAGGATCCACAATAAGATTTTCTGGTTATTCAGATTATCTTCTTTCTGATAGAAAGATATCTGATTATGTAAGGAACTGAGCAGGTACGTACTCATTCTTCCTGGTAGTGGAATATTTGTTTACACACGTCAGTGTGTTCTAAAAGAAGTATGCTGGCTGCATTATTTATTAAAGATGCTAAATGCCTCATGATTTTCTGCCAGAAATTGCTCAAAGATACTCTCGAAATCAGGATAATTTCTCATGATACACATTTTGACATGTGTAATTCACAATTTATACCACAAACAGTCTTTATATATCTTGATCTTAAGTAACAATAGAACTACATTATTGAATAATTATAGACCAAAGCAAATTATTGACCAACCTGAGAAAACTGCTTGCGAAATTCAGTGTAAAGTGGACATCGTGGTTAAAATCATCACTGTCCTGCAGATATTCCAAGGGAAGTGGTGACCTGGGAAACAACAAGTGTATTAGGCAGTGGAATAAAATTTAAAATTTGCAGTATCAAAAGGTACAATTATAAGGACTTTAAATTCTTTTTTTTTCTTCAGTTCCCCGCGTTCCTAGTACAAATTGAAAAAAATATATGAGAAGTATTTGTTTATGGGCAGGATAAATTGTCAGTGAGGTGGATTGAAAACTGACTGAATTGAATAATCCAACATGAATAGACAGTGGAGACTTACTGTTATTTAGGGTCATTTATGTGAAGATTTTTCTATATTGTTAAGTTTCTTCATAGTTTGTGAGGAAGACAAGCAAACTGGAGCAACATCAGTCATGTAAAAATTGCCATATTTTTAGATCATAGATTTTTTTTGTCTATTCAAATCTTGATTGTTCTAATAGATTTTCTATCCCTCAAGATTTATTGAACACCATCTGCAGAGGAACAATAATCTACTCCTTTAATTCTGGAAATCAATTTACTCAGCTTTGTTCTGCATAGCAATGTTATTGAGACATATGATAATTGAAAAATGTTAGGTGCTTCAGTTAAACCTGGCCTTGCAGCATGAACTCTTGAAACAGTGATTTATTTGCAAGAATCCCAGAATGAGTAGACATCCCGCATTTGGGTACCAAGGTAGATAACATGACAAGGTTTATTTAGAAAATTATAATATAAGCCAGGAGTAATATAACTGGGAGGGAGATAATGCATTGTTTTTCCATGAAATTATGAAACGTGTGGTCACAGAGAAAAAAAACCTGTGAGAAGGCGGGGGGGTTTTTCTCATTCTTGCCCATAAATAAATCAATGTGCTGCAAGATCAAATAATTTTTCCATGATTGACACTGCACATTCATTTTTAATACACATCAGGTTTTTACTATTTTTAATTCATAGAATATATGTTTTAGAAAATTTGAGGTTTAACTGCAGGTTTTAGGTGAAGAATTTCTCACTGACATAGATGTATTTTATAGAAGCATTTACTATCATAAAAAACCAGTATGTTGGCACGTCTAGGAAGCTCCAATGAATCTGCCCCAAGTGCTTAAAAGTCAAAGTCTTTAAAAGTATTGAATTTGTATAAACATTTGCTAGAAAAAGCAGTTAAATACCTACTTTACTTCAACTATGTGTTTATCACGGTTTTTAAATTGGAATGAATTTATTCTTTCCTCCATCTGATCACAAGTCTTGTAATGTCTCTTCCTCACATATAGTAAATTTTTTCTTTAATAAAGAACATTTTGGAGAATGCCAGTTTCACTATCTCTTTCCACCAAGGAAAACAGCTCCCAGCTAAAAGGCAGAAAAAAAATATTAAGAAACCAATTATAGTTCCCATACCAATTATTGTTTTTTAACTTCTAATTTAATGCTTATCTTCTCTATCTAGATGCTTTTTCCTTATCTCTAGCTTCCTGTTCAGTAGCTGTTGGTAGTCTAACTGTCACTTCTTATTCATTTTTTGATGAGAAACTAAATTCTGAATATTCACCAATTCCATCTAAATGTTTACATAATGGCCTGCTACCTAATTAAATTCCCTTCTCTTGGACTCTGCACTCTGACAGGCTCTCTTCATTTTCCCCTTGGTTGTCTCTTCTGCCAGTCTCTGTCTTGGCTGTATGCCTAGAATATATTTTCTGCTTAGATAGAACAAAAGTTCCCAAAACACTGCAAGAAAGAATGTGAGTCCTCCAGTTTTTCCCCAATAAAAATTGTAAGAATGGATTGTTCCTTAAGCATACTCATAGCTTCACAGCCCACCAACTGAATTTGCAGCTTTGTCCTCTTCTGTTTCTCTCTGCCTCTGTAAAAATCTCTTCAACAGTGACCTTATGTATAAATAAGCTTGCTGAACTATGTGCAAACTCGTCTTAATCCCATATGGAGTTGACTCAATTTTCAAATCCTGTCTGGTGAGGCATATCCTTTATAGTACAATGCACAAGCACCAAGAAGTTTGAAAGAGATGTGAATAAGAACTGCCAAATTTGTGAGGATGGAGAAGAATAATCTATCTTCTGATACATTCTTACTGAAGCTTTAATATTTTTTTTCTTATTTTCTACAAATTTTAACTTTTAGTGCTGCTCACAGGTGATCCAGCATTTCCCACTAATCAATTAAAAGATCATTTCCCCGTTGTCCAATGCACTTGTAAGTTTTCTCTTTTGGCTGACAGGAGAATAAGTGATTTTGTTTAATCACTAAAAGGAAAAGACACAAGTTCTGCAAGCTCTCAGAAAACCACTACAATGGTGGTTCAGTATTACCAGTATTACTTCTGATTAATGCTCCCTGCTGCTGGTCCCTGTGGCTTTCCCTTCACAAGCCATGTCTGCAGATGGTTTTTAGTGGAAGTTGTCTCCTTTGACAGCTGATTGGGCCTAAGTCTCTTGTAGGGCTGAAAAGTACAATTAGAGTGTCATAGCACACAACTTCCTCGTTAACTTTGGATGATAAAATTATTTTTAGATGTACCATACGCTTTTGAATATATTTTCAGAATTTTAATATTTAAAGAGCACTTCCACTGTGACACATTAATATACTTCAAATTAGAAACTCATACAAATTTCATTAACTCTTGTCAAAATTTTATCAACAATTATCTATTCTTTGCTGCATGAGAAAGAGAAAACTTGCACATAAACTTTTACACTCCTAGTGTGTTAGTTTTACACAAACATGTTAATTTTCCATTAAATGGCCATGGAAAGGCCTGAATGGAATAGATTAGTGTAAATATAATTTAATTAATCTTGAAACAGAAATGTATTTAAGCACTAAAAATTTTCTCAGTGAACTGCAATAAATTATTACAACCATAATTCCTTTTTTTTTTCTGTGCTCGAGTGCATTAATCATTTGTCTTATGCAAGCATTTTTAAACACTGTGCTGTAGCTTTGCTCTTATTCAAAACACACTGACCTTCTCTGGAGTGGTACAGGCACATGCCTTTTACATATTCATAAAAAAAAAGAATGAGAAATGAGAAAGTCTCAATTTCTAGAGGAGACACTTCTCTAGTTCTGTAATAGGTATTAAGAACAACTGCTGTCCTCTACTTCTGTAGAAAGAGAAGATAATATTGCAGCTAACCATTAATGGTAGGACTATTGGAGTAAGAAACATTCTTTAGTTCTCTTTCAGAGTCAAAACTGACATTTTAGGTTACATGGCTGGCAAGGAAAACAAACTGGTATACAGGAGATATTGTCTCCTTGGGGCTTCAAATATCAGCAGTGAGGTCTTAGATGCCAGGTCTCTAAGTGTATTTTTTCCTGTTTTCACCATCTGTGCCCCAACTTTGCTAACACAGAAGACAAGCATTAACCATAATTTTGACCAAAAAAAAAAAATGACTGCTCTGTGTAGAATCAATTGAAGAGAAAAAATGTACTTGATATTTATCCTAAAGACAGTCATATTCTTCTTTGACATGACTAGCTAATTGCCCAGGTTCCAGCTGGGATAGAGTTAATTCCTCAAAAGCTGGTCCAGTGCTGTGTTTTGGATGTAATATGAGCATAATATTGATAACGCATTGCTGTTTTTGTTACTGTTTAGTGGTGCTGTCTCTAATTCAAAGGCTTTTTAGTGTCCCACACTCTGCACTGAGGAGCCGCACAGGCAGCTGGGAGGGACCATGGCCAAAACTGATCTGACCTGCACAAAGGGATATTCCTTATTATAGAACATCAAGTTCATTTATAAACAGAAGGAATTACCCTGAAGGGAAGACAACTGCAGCTTGAGGATAGGCTTGGCACTGGTCAGCGGGGGATGAGCAGTTGTACAGTCCTGCCCTTGTTTTTCTTATATTTTATCTCGTTCTCACCCTAGTGTTACTGTTGTTGTTGTTTGTTTTATTGTTCTGTTGTAGTTGTTAATAGTCTTATTGTTATTTTTTTCCATTATTGAGCTGTACTTATCTCAATCCAAGAGTTTTATTTTCTTTTCTTTCCCAATTTTTCTCCCAGTCCCTGGGAGGGAGGAGAAAAGGAAGTGAGTGAGCATCTGTGTGGTACTTGCTTAGCAGCTGAGGTTAAAGCAGGGCACTGATATTATTGTGTTATCTTACTTGCCTTCTAAGACACCGGTCTAATTGAACTGCTGAATTTTCTCAGTCCTGGTGTAAGGTTCTTTCACACACAAGTAAATATGTTCTGAAGAGTTGATACTTTACAAATGTCTCAACACTGAGCAAAATAACTGGATCCAATCTGTCTTACTGTTGTACAATAAAAAAGTTCATCTTAAGCTCACCAATACAGAAATAAAATATAGGATCCTTTTTGTGTAGATCATGTGACTTGGATGGAAAGCCGTTCATTCATTTAAGAGTTCTGTAGTTAGATCCATGCATCAGTCTCCTGGAATCTAGGATTTTGTCACACTCTCTCCTTAGGAAGGTCTGTCCAGGAAGATGAGAAGAATGAGTTATTCCCTGTACAAAGCAACAGGTGAAGTGAACTGACCTGTTCTTCAGAGTGACTAATACCCCTCTGAGAGATTGTGGGTAAGGATCAGGGGACACAGCAGCTTGGAATGTGTGACACTGTGGTACACTTTCCTACAAGAAACTTTGCTGTTACAGGCCACAGCTCTCACAGAGGGCTTTATCATCCTGACTGTGCTGGAAGGACAATACTGGAGAGCACAAGCAATGCAGATGTCTGGAGAGCATCGAGGTTTATTTCTTGGAAAAAGTAAGTGACTTGTAAGCTGTCAGGGGAAGGCTATTTTTCATTCAGTTTATGATTAAGGAAGGACTGAATTTTCCTTTGAAAGGTTAGCAAGGTAAACAACAAATTTGACAGCAGGAAAAAATGCTCCCAAGATAGGGGAGTTTAAATTCTTAAGAGAAGTGAGCAAGATGAAAATGAGTATCACAAATATGGACTTTAGGAAAGAAGATTTCAGCTTACTCAGGGATATGCTTGAAAGCACCTCATTGGGAACTCCTCTGAAGAACAAAGATGCTTGGAAGATCTGGTTGATATTCAAAAGAAGCTTTTCAAAGCACAAGAGTCATCCATTTTGATGTACAGAAAGTCAAGCAAACATGCTAGAAGGCCAGAACTGCAGTACAGAATTGAGCTCAAGTACAAAAAAACAAAGTATACAGAGGAAGGGAGGAAACATATGCTTCTTGGGAAGAACCTGTACATGCTAGGAAGGAGTTAAGAAAAACAAAGCTCAGATGAAGCTGAATCTAGAGGGAGATAGAAAGAAAAAAAGGACTTCTAAAGGTACTTTGAAAGCAAAAGGAAGCCTGAGGAAAATGTGAGGCATCAAGTTTAGTGACAGAACACCTAGAAAATGGTGTTTGCCCGTTTTTAACAATTAAGGCCTGGCTTGGGCATTTCAAAATCTTAAGGGAATGATCAGAGTCAGTGTGAGGGGTACCCCACCCATTATAAAAAATTGAGTGACCAAAATCCTTGTGATCAACAAGGCCAGTGTCAAGTCTTGCATTTGGGATGGAATAAACTTGCATAACAATATTGTCTGGTGACTTACTGGTTAGGGAACGGCTCTCCAGAAAAGAATCTGGTGGACAAGAACTCAAACATGAGTCATCAGTATGCTATAGATCAACCACACACTGTACTATATTAGCATGAATGTGAGCCATAGACTGAAGCATGTGATTATTTCCCTCTATTGAACACTACTGATCACATCTAGATCAGTACAAGAAAGGTTTTTGGCTTGGCTCCTCAGTACAAGAAAGTTTTTGACAGACAGGTTTGAATTCTATGAACAGCTGACAAGATAGGTAGGAGGATGAGATACAATGTACAAGGTTTGTGGGAACTGGATTTGTTCAGTCTTAAAAATATGTTATGGGGGTGTTATTGCTACCTACAGCTACCTTCTGTAAGGACATGAGGACCGGGTCAAACTCTTCTTGGAGGTACAAGAGAAGCCAGTAGACACACATTGCAGCAAGGAAAATTCCAAACTGATGTTGGGAACAATCTGCACAGTGACAATAGTCAAGCACTGGAACAGATTATAGAGAGAGGCTGTAACCTGCGCCTGGGTGAAAAATGATAATACATTATCCTCAGAGATGTTTATTTGAGAGTTTATTTGAGTAAGACAGAGAAAAATGTTTACTGCATCTTTCTCTCACCAAAGGGCTATTATGTAGCTTATGTGCAATTGTTAACATCCAGCCTCAAGGATGCATCGTGCAGGTCTTATCTGCTAATTATATTGAGAAAATTTCTGTAGTCTTCAAATGCTTCAGGAGGCATACTATTCAACCAAAATTGTGTTTTTATAGTTAGCATCACAATGCAGCAGGTCAGCTGTTATCACAGGTAGACAGCTATGAAACAGCTATTGGGTATGCTACTGGCTTATCAGAAAAGATGGATTAATTTTGAAAACCATTGTGAGTTCAACAAAAGTTTGCTGTCTCTAATTCTGCATTATATAGATTTACTTTTTTTAAAATGGTGGTTATTTCAATATTCTAAATCAGAAACTTATTTTACCATACATTTCTCAGAAAATTCAAGTTTGTCTCACAAAAAACAATACATAGACACTGCAGGACAGTCTGGGATGATTGTTATCCACATTTCTATCTGTGGTAGTACCACAAGCCAGCTTTGGATGGTTTCACATAGTATTTTTAGAGGGAAACTCAGATGTACCCAATGCTACTTGAGTAAATTTACTTTCCATGACATGCATTCAGATATCATATCTGCATTCATTAAGGTGATATTAGTAGGCAAGGTGAGAGAGACCCATATTTGCAACTGAAACCGTATTCTTACTGAAAGACATTTAGTCATTTCACCAGAATATTTGTGCAAGCTGCTGATGTGATAGAAATCCGAGAGATATCTACAACATTCAGAGTGCTGTAAGAACTTCTGTTGTAAGCACACGTCAGATCTTCAATCTTGAGAGCAAGAAATAGAACTGATGGTGCACTGTGCATTCAGAGTCCACCTTAGAGCACAATAATTTCCCTGTGCAAATGAGACTCTGGTTTCTCCTTAATTTCCTTCAACCCCTTGCAACCTGCAGAGAAATGACACCATCAAGTAACAAGGTATTCTAATTTAAGAAATGTAGCTGTAACCTCACTGTCACTAAGCAAATATGACCCTTGTTTTAAGAAAAGAACAAAAGAGCGGGTAATATTGCTCAAGCCAGTCTATGAGAGTTTCATATTTTGTCATTTTAGTCAGTAAATTATGCTTCATCAAGTAGCGTAAATGTCTCATATCCAATCGCATTACTTAATTTGATTAGTTTCCCTTCAGGAATCACAAAAGATTTAGTAAAGTAAAACAGGCATCTGTTCCCCAAATTATATATTTGTATATATTAAATATAGAGGGTTAAGGTAAATGGTAGAAATATTGTTGCTGGATATTCTTTGTGAAAAGTTCCTATTTTCATCTTTGACAAATTTTAACCATTTGTTGCATTTCCTATATGCTGAGTATCTAAAACAACACATTGTTTTAGAAATGTTCCTCTGGTATTGTTTAATTTGACAACAAAGATTTCATGTTACTCTTGTCTCTTAGAAACAGGTATTTGAGTTGCTTGGGTTTTGTTTAGTGATACATCTGACAGTGACACAGCTGACAGTGTCGCTTTCAGGATGTATCTATTGAAACAATCCAGTTAACCCACCTCAATTTCTGCTGGTTTGGGGTTTGCACTTTTTGGGGGTTTTTTTGTTTGTTTTGTTGGTTTGGTTTTTATTTGGTTGGTTGGTTGGTTGGGGTTTTTTTGTGGGGGATTGTTGGAGGGTTCCTTTGTTTCTTTGGTTTTGTCTGTATTAAAAAAAAAAAAAAGAATAAAAAAAGAGGGATTAAGAATGGAAAAGGAAGCAAAGAAGATGAAGGGGGACAGGTAATTAAAATTCAGATAATAAGGATGTATCCTAACAGGCAGTTTGTGTCCTAGTAGGTAGATAGACATAGTGGCAAACCAAGCAGCCCCAAAAGGAGTGAGGGAAGGCAGGATACTGAGTCACCTTCAGTGGACAACAAAGAAAGGATAAAGTAGAAGTCTTGAGTTTTGAAAAGACATTATTCTAGAAAAACTCCTTGGCTTCTCAGGTGAGATTGGTAAAAGGAAAACAATCTCTAGGATTGTCTGTAGCATCGTTAATCCCTATGATAAGGACCACTGAAAAGGGTGTTTAACATCTCAGGAATTAGAAAAATGCAATGTTTGTGAGCATGGTGCCCAATACTCTGCATAGAATTTGAAAAGGTTATTTTAAAAATCAATAGTTTCATAGCTTATTTGTGTATATTTTCAATCCATACCTTTTTTTTTTTTTTTGAGATTTATAGACTAATCTGGCATTTCTAAAGCAGCCTGCATAATATCCTTACTCATATATGGCTAATCTCTATTATCAGGTTGTACCTTGTTTTTATTACATCTTCTAACATGAAGAAGGAGCAAATATGAACATGATCTCACATGCCATCAACCAAAAGTAAATAACTGTCTTACATTCATTGAAATTAATCAATCAATCAAACAAACAAAAATATACTATTTATATGAATATTCCTTTCAAAGTAGGAAGAGGACACTGAACCAACTTTGAAAAGCAATTATTTACAGTTTTGCATACACAGAAAAAAATCCACCTGTTTTTCAGAGACTGCACAATATTCCTGGTGCCAGCTAGCTTAATATAACTGGAAAAAAATCTCCTTGCACTTAAACCATGTATTTCAAGTGCCATTGTTTTCACTAAAATTGAAATCAGTAAGTGACTTACTGTATAATTTTCTACAGCATTATTGGGTAGTATAACAGCACTAACTACTCTATTATTCCTGAAGTTTCAATTGAGTGGCAATAACACCCCGAAGGATTATACTTAGTCAATGATCCAAGTGTTGATTTTGTTGAAAATGCGTGTGAGGCCACCTTGTCTTTCACAAGTTAATGTGGTCCTTCTGTCATGAATATCTGTTAGTACTGAGCTGCTTGTTTCCTAAGCAACAGTAACCAGGTAAATGCTTCAAAGCCTTCTTCTTACTTGCCTGATGATTTTACAGAGAAAACATGGGGTTTTATTGCAAGGAACAGGACTTAGGATGTTGTTGACTGTACTGATTACTGAGTTGCAAAAGAGTTGGTTTCACAATATAGATACTGAAAAAATATTTTCTTCTGTTTTGGTTGATGCCAGTCTGTGCTGACTAATAAAAATGAAATACTCTAATGTATAAAAATAAAAGTATCAAGGCAAAACCACTACTGAATTTGGATTGGTATTGGTTTTGTTTTTGTTTTCTAGTCTGCTGAAAGACTGCAAGAGACTCTGGAGAATTTGAACAACACTCTACTTGCTTGAAATACTATTACTAAAGAGATCTGAAATTTCCAGTTAGATTCAGATCAGCATTGTAGGACAATAAGTATTGGACTGTTTATCTTTCTCAGACAAAGCAGGGAGCTGAAAACAGATCCCATTACCTAAATTGTTGCTCTATTCTCTAGCTTATTATAGGACTGACACATTTTAATTTTTTTTTCTACTGACAAATTTTAAGTTTTTAGAATGCATTTAGAAAGACATGATTTTTTTATTTATTTGGGGCAACATTTGTATTTTTCCATAGTACCAAAACTAAATAAAAGAAAATCTAAATTTTCATTAAAGGGGAATACTTACTTTAATTAAAAATCAAATATTTTCCCATGTTTTTCTCCATTTTTAAAATCTTATTTTAATTTTTATCTTTAATATTTCATTATTTTATACCAAAAATAGATATACCAAATATAGGATCAGATAAAAACACTTTTTAGAAATGTTTTAAGACTAAACTAAGATGAAATTAAAGCTAGTTTGTGTGCCTAGCTAAATGACCCCACATAGGACACTCCATTTAAGCATAATTCCTTCTGAGATAAGTATTTTTTTCCTATTTAACAACTAATATTTCAATAATGTCACAATTTTCAGATTGTAACTGTTGAGTACCCATATGTTGTTCCTTCCTGGCCACATGCAAACTGAAACTAAGATCAGATCTTTACTGCATCCGATTTAAAGAATACAGAATATACATTCAAAAACCTTTTGGGAAGATCTGTTTTTTCCAAACTGATCAGAAAAGTATTTTCAGATTTGTGTGCCAGTAACATCAGCCAGTTTACAAATGAGACTTCTTTGTAAACTGATATTGATACTCTAATCCAGTTTCTGCCTAGTAAAGTTTTTTCATTGGCTTCAGTGAAAGGAAAAGAAAGGCAACTGATAAAAGAATCATGGCTTTTAAATATAAATATGTCTTTAAAATAAATATTAAATAATTTTCACATATTCCTACCTAAAAGCAAGATGACACATATTGGACTTTAACAGGTTATGACTATTATTGTTATATGTACAAATAACCGCCTCCTGTATTAATTGTATTAATTGCTGCTCAGTACAAACTGAAAGTTATGAAAGATAGACGGCAATACAAAAAGCCTATCCAGACACTATACAGTGACTGGAGTTGAAAGAGTCATAGGAATTTTCTCCTGCATGAAAACTATCCAAATCTACCGTTACTGAAATTTTCTGCATTTTATGAGAACTCTATGTGATTTTCTCAAATGAAGGGAAAGAAATCACAATTCTTTTCAGTTTTAAGGACAGTGTGGTGCATTCTTCAGAAGGCCAATCAAGTAAGAACAGGGAATGAGTGAACAGTAAAAAAGTTGCTTAGAAAAAAAGAACCTGGGAAGAAACTCAGACACATTTGTGAAAATCAAATACTGACAGATGCAGATGTCTGGATAATATTAATTTATGAATTTTTTGCTTTCTTACAAAACAAGCTAAGAGAATGTTCTGTGCAAGAATAACAAGATTTAATTAGTTTCCTTGTCTTACAAGCAAATGGACTGAAATACCCTAATTTCTCTCTCACAAAGCTATCACATTCATTACTTCTTTTCAGCTTTTAATGAATTGTCATAGCCATGGATATGGATGTAGAGATTTATTCTACCGTTTGTGCAGACAGGAGTCATTTCACGTACTTCTGCCAAGTGATTTTTCTTCTTTTGAGATTAAAAGTGAGTGGGTTTTTTTAAGTAAGTCGAAGAATATTACCAAAACTGGAATTTATCAGGCCATCAAGTTCTTGCTATAGAATGTCTGAAACACTTTATTTATTTATAAATATTTTCTGCTGTGTCATACTATCTGCACAGATAACGCAAGAATGAATAGAAAGCTTTCCTCTGCAAATGTGTGCCCCCCAAGTGATAATTAGACGGTATTTAGATGAGGAAAATGTGTACTAATTTTCACATTATTTATTTAAAAATTAGGTACTAATGAGAATTTCTGTGTCCTAAGTATATTGGAACAATTTTATGGGCATCCACTCTGGAAAATGGAGATTTTCATAGGTGTAGCGGATTTTCATCTTTCAAAAGAAGGAAGACCTTACAAATTGCAAAAGCATCCCAGAGATAAAACACCTTTTAAACTAAAGTGCACCATCAGCAAGAACACCTTATGGCATTAGAAAGATTTGTATCTGCATTCTGCCTA
This sequence comes from Petroica traversi, assembly GCA_025920805.1. Taxonomy (NCBI): domain Eukaryota; kingdom Metazoa; phylum Chordata; class Aves; order Passeriformes; family Petroicidae; genus Petroica; species Petroica traversi. The sequence goes on from JAHLSL010000061.1 coordinate 231,058, forward strand.
TCTGATAGCAGAGCAGTGTGGTTTGCATCTAAATGTGTGAAACTTTGAAATTATTGGTCACACATGAGAATCTCTTCTGAACCTCACACAGGTGTCTGGTCAAACACTGGGCCCTTTGAGATGCTAACAAACTGCTAGTTGAGGTTATTAAGGCCTGGATACATTGTCAGACAGTTAACACATTGTCGGGTACTTTACTCACAAAGGGAAGCCCATTATAGATTGAATTTAATGAGATCTAATTATTTTAATAAATCACAACAAAATCTCCACAGAGGAAAGTGCTGTTCACTATTTGGATATTAAATACTGCAGCTGTCAAAAGGGTTAAAAAGAAACTCTTAGAATTTCATACCTGAAACAAAGGCATGACTTAACTCAAAGGTACTTACTTTAATATATGCAAATTAAGTTATAGTTAATGAATGGCTAAGGAAGTGATTTATTTTTTCTAAAAGTAAAGTTGGACACTATAGGTTCTTGTGTGCAAGAGCATGGTCTGGTATCTTTATTGAACACAAAAACCTGGTATTGGCTGTAATGGATCTTCATCTCCTTAGGTCAAGTGGATGATACAGCAGATTTCAAGTTCAAATAATCTTTTAGTCAAATATCATGTTATGAGCTGCTAGCATTCTGACAGATCCCTCTGCTCTATTGCCATCCATTTAACATCTAATAGAAATGTTTCTATTTCACTACCTGATTCCAAGGACAAGATTAGGAAGAATGCTCTGGAAGTTGGGCCTTCTGCAAGTTCTTTTACACATGTTTTGAGAGATGTTGGTGTGACAATTTCTTCTATAGTCTCCATGATTCACCTCGAATGCCATTGGAATGGTGGCCCCTCTGTAGAGGATATGGCACTTGAAACACAGAAATCATGAGGCAGTGAGAAAGGGCAGGGTGGATAGCTGAACTGGCAGTGTCTGCCAGCTTCTAAGTGGTTATAGCTCTCCCAGAACATGAAGTAGGTTTTGAAATATAAGCAAAGGAAAACATTATAACACTTCTGTGGGACATGTACCCTTGGTTTTTGGAAAATATGCTCTAAATTGTGTGAATTTTAAGCATCTGCGTACAGAACCTTGTTGCATTAACTAGAAATGATAAAGAAATGGCTAGCAATGACATAAGTGCTCCATGGGGGACTTAGACATGAATATGGTAATATCACTATCGAAATTCCAACCAGCCAGTTGGAAAATGGATTTTGAAAAACACCATTCAGCCTGTGATAATTGCAGCTTAAATCCTTAACGCTCCAGGAGAATTCATACTCCATTAAATTAAGTGCTCTACAGAAGCAGACTTCCGAAGCCTGATATTTAAGAAACTTAAGCAAAGAGGAGACTGGACTTAAATATGGGACTTTCTAAAATGTGTTCCAAAAGCTGTTCCAAAGAACAGTTGCAAAGAAAATGCAGTTGTTGAACTTCTTTGCCGAGCCGGTTCCGGGTACATGAAGCCTCAGAACAGAACACCATACAAGCAGAGCATGCACACCTTTTCAAAATAATGTAATATCTTCTGTGTGACCTTGATATACACAGAACCATAGAGGTATTGTTGATAGCTGAGGTGGTTTTGTATGTGTTGCTCAGCAACAAAGTATTTCACTCACAAGAATATATTATCGTGTTAATAACTGTAATTAAGAGATATGAATGGAGATATTCAGTTTTAGGACTATAGTTCCAGACTCTCTAGACGTACATAACAAAGTATTTTCTTGCTTATTTGTCTTCATACAAATAAAACCAAGAAAGTCAGTGTTTATTTTCTGGTGTTTTAATTTTGAATGCCATTGTTCTAAATATTGTCTAGTCTGAAGAGCACAAAATGGCAGATTCCAAGGAAAATAATCTGGCGTCTGCACATCTGGGAGCCTGCCCAATGCTCAGCTTCTGGCTTCTGCTTCTTCACAGATTTTTTGCTCCAATTTTTTTAAAGTTGCTATGCCATATTAGGGTGACATTTTGCTAGACCTAGTTGCAATTGGTAACTTTTGAGAGTTTAAAATCTCCACTTGTTACTCAATTTCTTATTTTTTAAACCTCATCAAACTTACTAGTCTAAGAGAGACTTAATTAAACTTCCCTGTGTGTTCATCCTGGCTAGCATATTTTAAATGGCACTTTTGTAGGAATTGTTGAAAAACTAATTTATTTTATGTCAAAATTGTTTCATGCATTCCAGCATAACAGGTACAGACAAGATCCCATCTTCCCCTGGATCAGATTAATTTTTTTTAAAAAATAATGGTTTATGTTATAAAGAAAGAAGTACTTACGTGCTACATGCGTGGAAAATGGTTTGATTAAACAGACATTTGGGAGAAGTTTCATCTGACTTTGCATTGTACATCTACCAGGTAGATACCAACACCTGAGCTACATCTCTGAAGTCTTTTTATAGTCAACATAAAAAAGGCAATTTTGAGTTGTTATTCCTCTTATCATGAGGAAGACATTGAAACTGGGTCATATTAATTACACTCTAAAAGTTCCCACTTCTCAGCACTGATAATAAAAGGAGTCTAGACAACTGACTCAGAGGTATATGTCTGCATTCCAGACCTTCAAAACTAGCCATCAGGAGACAAATTTGTGTTCTAAAAGTCAGAAAGGGAGCTAATTAACCAAATACGTTGATTCTGTCTGTCCAGCGTGCAGATTTTGTGAGTGGTCTTTTGTCCTGGTCTGAAGCAACTCCTATCCATGTTAAAACAGTGTTGAAACTGCAGCTTTTATTATAAGCACTTCTGTTCCTGCTCCTTAGGGAAGTGGGATTAAAATTGGATGTTTACAAGAAAATCCTATTTTGTAATCCAACAACCTTTCCTCTTCATACAGCTACATTTTTCGATCCTTTAGCAGGAAAGTTAAACTGCAGAAAGAAGGGTTTAACAGTGTTTATATTAAATAGTTATCTTATTTTTAATTTTTTAAAAAAATTTGGATGATGGGAGGAATGGGGAATCTGTAATTCAATTTCTATTTTATCTGTTTGAATATGTGATTAACGGAGTGTCTTCAACAAAGTGGAAAATAATAAACTACTCTCCATACTTGAGAGGGAAAAGTAGTGTCACCATGTTCCCCTCCATTTTCATGCCCTTTTATGTAGCGGTGGTTCAAGCTCAGAGAATTACTTTCTAGGCCCCCTGAAGAATTTCTGGGGCCTAGAAAGTGAGGTCCCTCTGAAGGTAGAGTTAAGTTTGGCCTTGGAAAGGGAGTCGAACTCCCCCCACCTACCCCTCAGTTAACAATAGTATCTTGTGTCTCACTCTTTCCTCCCTTCCTCCTTCCTGACTCGACCCTGACCTTCCGACCTTTACCCATGTCCTCCCCTGTACCGTTATGAGATAAGTTGTAACCCTCAGAATAAAAGTCTGAATGTTGGGCTATTCCGAGGTCTTTTGCCCCTGAGCCCAGTCAGAGCAGACCCTCGTGTCTTGTGTCTATTTGGGCTCTGGGCAAAGGAACACTCTCTCTCTCAGCAGCTCTCCGGCTTTTAGGACAGTGGCCACCATCCCAGGGAAGCCCGGCTCACAGCAAGGGGAAAAGAAGTCCCTAGCTGAAGTTAACTTAACGAAAAGGAAGCTCTCAGAACAAGCCGCCGAGCCGCCGGCCATCTCTGTGGTCAGCTGTCTGGCCCACGCCATCGGCCGCACTTTTACATATAGATAAACTCTCCTAGTCCAGACTTCTCTGTCAATAAGAATTAAAAAATCCCAAACCACAAACCCTTAAAAGATACAAAACATCACATGAAGTGCAAACTGCAGTACCTTCTTATTTCTCAGTGAGCAGTGAGGGTGAGCAGGTGGAGAGTGTGGGGGTGGTGGCTTTTATCAGCATGGAATCATATCCTCAGACTGAAAAAAGTATCTGAATCTTGCTTTGGCTGCATAGAAGACATTAGAGATATGTTTTCTTTCTCTATTCCACAACAAACCCACCCTAATATATATTATCATATGCCATTTGGATTTTATGACCCACAAGAGCAGAAGAAAACAGTGCTTATAAAACTCAAGATTGCTCTCCTAATCTCCTCTCCTGCCAGTTTGGGGATAACATAATCAGACTTGGTATATGCTAACAGGTGAAATGCACTGTTTGATGAAAAGTATGAAGAAACTTTCTAGATGAGGAACAGGACATGCACAGCAAAAAGAAGATGGAAACATCTCTCCAGAAAAATTATTTCACCTTACAAAAAGAGGTAGTTCAGACATAATTTTGGTGTCTTGATTGGTTGCTTTTTTTATTCTCTATTTTTTTTTGTCCACCAGACAACACAAGTGCTAAGACTGGATGGGAACCCAAATTAAATGCCTAATCTGGCCAATGAAGGAAACCAGGATTTCTGGACATTTTGCAGAGTGCTGTAACGAACAGACTGTCAGACAGTGGTTCTGGATTTCAAAATGTGAGATGCAGAGAATGTGCTGTGTCTGCTCCCAAGCCTATTGCCAGGGAGACATCAGCCCATCAAGTTTATCTCCATAAGCCAAGAGTGGAGCACTGGCCCAATGCCAGACAAGGAATCCAAATTACAACTTCCAAGAAGTAAGCATCTTGCCTGTCCCACTCCCAGGATAGTCCTAGAAGAGCCTCAGTCCCACTGTTCATGTATAAACCCCATCACAATGATGGGTTAGGATCAGATCTCTGTATCATCTTTAAAACTATAAGAACTACCTGCTGAGGGGTATGGGACACCTTTCACAGTAGGGTGAAAGAACACATTTGGATTACACACAATTTATTAAGGCATGTTTCAAGGAGGAAACAAGAGTTCTCTCAAGGTGAGAAAAGGGAAGTATTTCTGTGGTTTGGGGCAAAATAAGTATGAGATGTAGAGGATGTAAGGCAATAGAAGAACCCATTTGCATGTAAGCAGGAGCTGGTCAGTATGTTTTCTGGCCATGCCCTGACCCTGATTGCCCACTGCAATCTGTCATGTCACCTTGTTAAATTTCTTCAGTTATTTTCCAGGAAGAGGCTCTTCACCCATGGTCCACGTGTGTATATGGGTCTGTGGTGTCAACTGCAGTTAATGCAGGTGTGCAAACAAGTGTGGGATCACTAGTGAAAATCAAGCTGAACAAGCCAGCAGGGAGTTACTTGATGTTTAGGTGGAGGGAGAGGGCGGGGGGGGACATGCCAGCAGCTGAGGAGACTGGGACCCAGAACTGCAACTGATTAGGCTGGGTGGATGAACCCAGTAGTTGCCTTGAATCTTGTAAACCTTCCCTCTAGCAGACTTCCTGCTCAGCCAAAGCTGGGAGCAGGATGAGCCATTGTTCTCTGTGTTCATGTGAATGTTCTGTGTGTCTGTTCTTTGTGCAGATAGATGTATAAATATGTGTATATGTATTCTATATAGTGAAAACTGCCTGCCAGGAATAGGCACTCAGCCCTGTTATTGGAGAGACTGTGAGACTGAATCAGAATTAAAGGACCTTTCCAACCTAAATGCTTCTATGATTCTATGAATTCATGTCTCAGAGGTGGCTATAGAAGACCTGAGCTGTGCAAGAGGAGGTTCCCAATCACACCCTATCAGGTAATTCTAACTGCAATTATTTGTCTGAAACTAGAAACAGTGCGACTGGCTGTCACTGAAAAGCCAGCATTGAATGGGTAATAAAATTTAAAGATGGTGAGTAAGTGTAGCCACTTAGCTGCACAAAGAAACTTTCAGTCAGAAGTCCAGTATTCAATCATTGAATGACCCCAGGGAAGGTTTTTAAAGACTTATAGAAGTTTGGCCATGTAGAAGGTAATTACTAACCTGTCTTATAGGAACACGATGAATAGGTATTGATAAAGAAGTTGGTAATCTAAGTGAGAAGGGTGACATCTCTACACTGGATTAGAACAAAAGACAGTGAGATTAGTTTTCATACTTTCAAGAGAGGTTAACTACAAAACACACAGAAAATTTCCTTTGGCATTATAAAAGCAATGAGGATATTTGAGACTATTTCAGCAGTGGAAACAGATTCTAGGCATAATATGTTGTTTTTAATTGTTCTTTCATTGCATCAAAATAATTTTGAATATCTAAATCATCTAACAATGCAACATATAAACTGCATGCAAATTCTGTACTTTGTAATGTGTGGATGACCAAAAAAAATGGAGACACCATAGTAGCATGTCTTAATCGGCACATTATGTTTTGCAGATGGGCTGAGAAATTTTTCTGGTTAGTGGTTTTTTCCTTTCATTGTCTGATACACATTTTCATAGGTTTGATGTAAATTTCAAAGAGGATAAAGAAGACAAAATAGGAATTTTAAGTTAATGGATAAAATTATTTTTAATGTATTTTTTCTTATAAAGAACAAATTTTTTGTTTCCTGCTGTGAAAGGTTTTTAATCTCTTTGTATCATAGAAAGGACTGCCAGACAGAGGATGGACTAAAAGCCAAAACTAAGTGATGCTTACACAGTACAAAAGAGAGAGTTGGCAGGTCCTCTAAAGTGATTATTTTAAATCTATTTTCCAGAAGATCTGATAAACTGAATTCCCACACCCTGAAATGGACTATTACGTAAAGTTATCCCCGGGCACTGCTTATAGTCAACAAATCAAACAGATGAGAGCTTTTATCAAATTTGATCAACAAGCTGTAATCTCTTTAAATTTTTTCCAAACATGTTTAAGCATTTTTGTAAGCCTTGTATAGTCTTACAGTCCATGACCTTCTCTTTCTCTCCTTTTGCTTTGTAAAGAACTTAATTCAATTTGTCTGCTTAAAAGAACAATCTTGTAATACAAAAGTAGCCCAGATTAGGGTTCTCTGGGACTACAGCATCTGGAATCACTGTGCCCTAAGAAACAGTGAAATTATGAATGTCATGCAAAAGAGAAATTTCCAACTGCCAAATTAGCTTTTGACTCTCTTTTTTACTGGGTTGTACGTTATTTTTGCCCACCTGTCACATGATCACATTGCCCACCTGTCAGTCTAACTTGTGGTGATTTCCATTCAAATTTTAAACAGAGGTGAATAAGGGGTAAGGGGATAAGAGAGGCTTTACTTGAGGGAAAGGCGGGGAAAACTTGGCCGTTGCCAATCCTCATTGGAAAGAAAAGACTGAGCAAGAGGAGGATGCAGCTGTCAGGTCAACCAGTGTGCAGGAAGGTCAGACACAGCCATGGCTGGGCTCTGCCTCCTTCCCAGCTGACAGACCACAGCACTGGGAAGGGCTTTGGGGCAAGGAGTGGAAGCTGAGCTTAAATGCATAGGAGCATTTAGGGGCAGTGATGTGAAGCATCATGAAAATTTTTGCCTGAGTAAATTTGGGTCAGAGTTATGGGTTGGTCTAGGAGGCAAAAGCCAGGAAAAAACAAAAATAGAGATCTGCTCTCCCTGAAACTTTTTAAAAAGGCTATTATTTATCTTTTTCCTTCATGTGTAAATTTGGCAAACTCTTTAGGGCTATTTCTTCTTCAAAATACTGGATTTTTCCACATTCTGTAGAAGACTTGTTTCTCCCTGCATTGGCATAACTGAGATAAACACTAAATATAGTATAATTAATCAGTTATGCTAAAGATAATTTTGGCTTAGTGTGGGTCTACTAGGCAGTGCACTGAAGTGCCCCTAAAAGCTGATATAGCTGCATGTCACACTGCTATGTAGAAATACTGTCTTATGTTTCAAAAACTGATACACTGGGGGCCCCTACAACAAAGTGCCTCATGAGGCATAAACACATACCATATTTTAAGTCACATTTTTTCTTTGGTTGCTGGTGTTCTGATTAAATTCTTCGTCATAGATATGTCACTGTAGAGCATGTAGGCATGTATTTTTCCACTGTGCTGAATAACAGGAGACTCATATTTGTGGAAAATAGCAGAATTAGAAAGTATTTCTGGTAAACTACACAATAAATATCTTTGATATAAAGGTGGGCAGCTGCTTCTTTATAATCTCACTTGTCAGAAGATGTTGTACTCCTTTCCCTCTGCAATTTTAGTATTGCTGTTCAACGAACTCATAAAAAGGTAGTTTCACCATGTATAAGAAATTTATTATTCACCTGATTCCATTTCATAGTGTCATAGTTGTCATACTTTAGAGTTTAATACTAATTGGCACACTTTTAGCAAGATTATAAAAAGTTAAAACAGGATTGCAATATACAAATATTTTCCCTGAGTAAATGCCTTTATTGTCAAGGCAGGGAATCTCCCTCTCCCTCTCCCTCTCCCTCTCCCTCTCCCTCTCCCTCTCCTTCCCCACAGTTATTAAATAGTTTTATGTACACTACACCTCTGAGATAGATCCTGAAGTATCTCTCTTCCTGCTTTCCCTTTGTACAAGACTAGCAACTAGCAGTCCTAGTGATTGTGATACTGCCTGGAGAGGTAGAATTCATGGGGTTAAACTATACCAGAGAAAATGAGTCAAACATGAGTCTTGCTTCACGACTCTTTGGGGAGGGTGCATTAAACACCATGTTATTCTTTTCCTTAAAGGACAAGAGTGACTCATAATTAGTTGTTTGAAAAAATACAGTGTAGGCTTATCTTCAAATTTCTTATTTCCCTTTCAACAAAGAAACCTTCTTGAGACTTTGAAGAAGATTGTCCTGACTTCGGATACCTAGATCCAGAGCCTACAATGTGCCTGTACAAACTGTCATACTTGTTTTCCTTAGACTATAAAGTGTTTTAAGTGTTTTCTGCACAGAAGTCTAGCAACCTTGTAGAAGCATAGAATGGTTTTGGTTTTTTTTTTCTTCTAAATTTTATGGCTTTGAGTGGCCTAAACTTAGATTCTCAGTTCAACTAAAAGAAAGAAAGTAAAAAAAGACCAGGTGAAAATCGGTGATGTATCTCACCTTTTTCTTTATATAATATATTTTCAATATCAATCTAGGAGGAAATCAAAATAATTTATTGTTACTTAAGGATTAAAAATATGAAAAAAGCAGAGAATTAAATTCTTCAAATGCAAATCTCAGAAAGACACTTATTTTATGCTCCTTTTTCTGTAGTAGTAAGAACGCATGGAGCTTGTAATTCCTTGAATATCAATAAGGAAAAGCAAGTTCATTTCAAGTTAACAGTGAGCTGTACTTCATATATGGAGAACCTGAAATGATTGAGTTCTGCCATCAAAATATCCAAAGGTGAAATTTTGTGGCTGGCTAGGCATCATAATAATTTCTTATCAGAGTAGAGCTAGTGTTGGGAAAGCCCATTAGTTACCAGTGATTACTTGTCCCCTCCCCCCCCCCTTTTTTTTTTAAGCAGGTAAATCTCAGAAAAACTATTAGTTCATAGTCATAAAATCATAGAAGAGTTTGGGTTGGGAGAGACCTTTAAAGGTTATTTAATTCAACTACCCTGCAATGAGCAATGATAGCTTCAACTAGACCAGATTTCCCGGAGTTCCATCCAGCTTAATCTTGAATGTTTCCATGAATGGCGCATTTACCATCTTGCTGGGCAACCTGTTCCAGTCTTTCACCACACCATTGTAAAAAATGTCTTCCTTATTTGTAGTCTAAATTTACCCTCCTTTAGTTTAAAAGCTCTAAAATTATTTAATGGAGGCGATAAGGTTAAACAGACCCAGCTCCCTCAACCTGTCCTCATAGCAGAGGTCCTCCAGCACTGAGACCATTTCTGTGGCCTTAGCTGGACTTGTTCCAACAGGTCTTTCCTGTGCTGGGGACACCAGAACTGGATGCAGTAGTCAGAAGGGATTTCTCAAGAGCAAAGGAGATGGAAAGAATCACCTCCCCTGACCTGGTGGCCATGCTTCTTTAGGTGTGGCCCATGATACGGTTGGCTTTCTGGTGCACACTATCAGCCTGGAGTTGACCCTTCCATTCACCAGCACCCCCAAGTCCTTCTCCTGCAGGTCTGCATTTCCTTCATCCCCTAGGCTGTACTGCTACCAGGGACTTGCCCTGACCCAGGTGCAGCACTTTACACTTGGCCTTATTGAACTTCAGGAGCTTTCTATGCACCCACTTGTCACACTGGCTCATGTCCCTCTGCAGGGCATCCCATCCCTCATGCATGTCATCTGCACTGCTCAGCTCTGTGTCATCTGTAGCCTTGCCAAGGGTTGGATCCCACTACATCTTTGTCAAGATATTAAACAGTAGCAATCCCAGTTCAGACCCCTGAGGGACAGCAGTCTTCACTATCTCCTGGACACTGAGCCATTGACCACTGCTCCTTCAATGAAAACATTCAACCAGTTCCTCATCCACGGAACAGTCATCCATCAAATCCATGTTTCTCCAATTTAGAGAGAAGAGTGTTACTGGAGAGAGTGTCAAAGGCCTTAAAAAAGTCCAGATAGAACACATTCATGGCTTGTTCACTGAGTAGTTCTACTGTCCAATTTGACATTGTTGCCATGCAAATGAACTGCCAAAACATAGCACAACAGATAGCTTTAAACACAGGTTCAAAGGCCACAAAAAAGATCAAGCAATTTAACTGGTATTTGCTGCATAATCTTATCACTGGTATTAAAATTTTTCATGCATAGCATTTCACTTTAGACTCTGCTCATCTGCAGAGACTCCAATAACCTGCTGGAGTGCAAAAACAAGCATTCTTGTGTCTAATAAAAAAACAGAGAAATTATTTTATGGTCCATTTTAGAAAACTCGGAAAAGCCTCTTTCTCTCTATTGATAGTAGGGGGAATTTACAGATAATTTTCCATGCATTTTACAGTCCAATAAGACACTCCAGATCTCATGAACACAATGCAGAGCCTTTTAGACTTTTCTTACTTCATTGGGAAACAGAGTGAAACAATAACTGGGGAAATACTAAGAGCTCGGGAAAAGTTCATGAAGTTCATCTGTATGTAAAGAAAATTGGAGCAAGTACAGCTGAGAAAGGAGTATAAAGAACTGTTTGACTGCCAGAGCAGACTGTAGTGAAGTTATGGAGCAATCCCTAATGGGTAGGAAGGACCCTGTCGAAAAGAAAGGTGCTCCTACACACAGGAAAATCTGTCCACTTCATTTTCAAAAGTGGGAGTCTGTGCATTTGTAGATAACTGTACAAGAATATTAGAGAGTTATTTTTGTCAGATACAGAAACAGTTCAGAAAATGTTTAGTAGTTATTTTCATATCTTCAGAATGTATCTGCATGCACATTAAAATGTGTGCAAACTTTTAGAATCTCACTAATTTGAGGAAAAATAATCTTAAATTTAATCCGTATCAGGAGAACAAGAAGTTATGGGGGAAAAAAGTGTTTAAATGAAGTTGGAGAGATTCAGTCAAATGTTAGAAACTCATTTTGTGGTTCTTTGATGTAAAGATTTTTTCAATAGCTCTTCCATATCTCCCCTACAACCATGTGAGAGACTGGAGAGAGAGATCTAGTAAAGATTTAATCAGATCCTAATACACAATGGTTCCCAGAATATATGAATAAACATGTCACAGTGTTGTGATGTTTAGAAATGCTGCCAGACCATCCCAAATGTTGTCCCCCTGAATTTTACAGGGAACACCAAGTCCTCCTTAATTTGAAATCGAAATCCATCTTACCTAAGCTTTTATTGGGTATTATACAGTCACAGAAATGAAGTTATCTTACTGGGGGAAAAGGATATAAACTAGATCTATTTTATATCCTGGGGAGAATAACTAAAAGAATTCTGTTTGTAAAAATATTACTTGAGTTTCTGGATTTGAGCAAACTATTTTATAATTTGGTACAGACTAGGGGTAAAGATAGTGCTAAAAATCATTATCCAACAGGACAAGATAGCAAATAATGCTTGTTTTAATTCTTCATAATCCATCACAAATTTTTGCTCTTAGGGAAGAGTTTTTATAGTTCAGCTATTCTGCACTTTAAAAGCCATAACACAGAAGACATATCTCTGTCAAAATAAATCTCTTGAAGTATATACAGAATGAAATAATATATCTGCAAAAAGATAAAGTGAATACATGAGAAATTCCATAAAGATGTGCTCCTCTGCTGTGTACAGATGGTCAGATGCAATTAAGTTTGAAATCCATCATATATGATCTGGTATGATTCAGCTTGTCAAATTAAATTCTTGACAGGATCAGTCTTTAAAGAAGTACTAAAGCTTATATAACAGCAATAATTGGTCAGCACAGGTCTATTTTCAGAAGCATCTGATCCTAACCAACTTTGAAAAAGGGAGCATTTTAGCAGAAAATGATTGATCTCAGAAACCAGACTTAAAGACATATGTCCCTTTGGATTTAAGTTTATGCAAAACAAACAAACAGATAAACAAAAACAACTAAGCAACCAACAAAAAACCCCAAGCAACCAAACCCAAAAGAACAAATCAAAAAAACCCTTGCAAGTTTAGAAGATTGAATTTTATTACTTAAATGAAATTGGAGAGCTTCCCTCTCCTCTCAGAGCATAATATTCAGAAGAATTTCTGAGATATTACCATTGCTTTCAGAGTTTGGAGAGTTGTACTTTTATTGGTGTAAGATCATTGGACTGTGTTGTGATTGGAGAAACCAGAGTTGTACTGGAGACAAAGGAAAGGGATACCGTGAGGACTTTCCAAAGGAGCATATCAGGAACAATGGTTGCTGGAAGACTCTGTCAGAAGCTCCAGACAGAGAAGAGCTTTCACTGTGGTGATATATTAGAGAGTCAAAAAATGGACTACAGCTGAGCCTACAGAGAGATATCCCCTGCCATCCTTTCCAGAGGAAAAGAAAAAGAAAAAGAAATAAGAAAAAGAAAAAGAAAAAGAAAAAGAAAAAGAAAAAGAAAAAGAA
>JAHLSL010000061.1:243865-298649 GCA_025920805.1 Petroica traversi
AAAAAGAAAAAGAAAAAGAAAAAGAAAAAGAAAAAGAAAAAGAAAAATTAAAGGAAAATTTTTATAGTATCAGCAGAGTTAGAATAAAGCATGGATTTGTCCAGCCACTGCACAAAGCTCACATGGACAATCTCTGGCCCAGCCAGCCTGTCTGTTCTAGACATGCCTTTTCCAGTTACAGTCTAACGGTATGCCCAAATTGCCTTCTCCATAGCACAGGCATCTTCTGCATATCCTGTTCATCTCTGTAATAGCAGAAAAATTTCTGGCAATGCACTAGCCATCCTTCTGCAACATTTAATTCAAAAATATCCATGTGGTCTGCAGAGGCATGCTTGACACAACTTTAATGAGATGCATGCTATATATTTTTATTTGAATGTTTGCTATTAAACTTGCTATGAATTTAAAATTAATACTTATTCATAAACATAGAGAAATGTATTTAATGAAATAAAATTCCAAAGTCCTTAATAAATAAACCTCTATACATATTTTGGGTTTATAGAAGTTTTTGGGAGTGCCTACAAAGGGTCAGGAGATACTACATTTAGTACCTTATATGTGCTAATTTTTGACAAATATTTTTTCTTTGAATTTTTAGATTATGTTGTATATTAAATCCTGCATGCTGAAAGAAAGTATAGCAGTAAGTGGAAGATTCACAATACAGATAGGCCATGAAATTGAAATTCCAGACACTGGGAAGTTTCCACATCAATTTTTATCCTTTATGTTCCTTCTCTACATGAGTTCAGACCCCAGCAGGATAACAGCTCCACAGAATGCCTACTAAAGCAGCAAAATACAGAGTTCTTAGTAGTATGACATAAGAAAGAGGTGAGACTTAAAAAATAATTTGCTCTCTGGTTGCTGGGGAATATGACAAATATCCCATGCAGATGCTTTTTTCATTCCACCTGTTGGTGTTTTCTCATTAGCTATTTGTTTGACGACTCTCTTTTTAGTAATAAAAAATACTAAATAGCAGATACATTGGGATTTTTTGAGCATTGACATTAAGTATCGTTGAAATTTATCCTAATGTATTTTAAAAAACATTTAAAATTATTGTTTGTTTAGTCTGAATTATTCAACTTATTTAATTAGAGCATTAAAAATTAGGCTTGTAGACAAATATCTCAGCTGAGATTTTAGTGATTTTTTTTTCCTCACAATAAAAATAGGGCTTTCAGGGTCAATGTTTGCCAAATGTTTCCATAAGCAGAGAATATTTTGCTCCCCTTGCTCACGTGCTGTGAATTATAAGAATAAATAGATTTAGTAATTTTAATAAAGGCAGAAATGGACTTGTTTCATGCATAGCCTAATCACTAGGATGCTCTTTGTTTGATTAAAATGTCAAGAAGGCTATTAGGAAGCAAAGACAAAAGCAAAAAATGGCTTGAGATAAATAGCCCTCTACCAAAACTCCAGGAATAATCAAAAGCTATTCATTTATGTTCTCTGCTTGTGATCCTCTGCTGAGTTCACCAGACTAGCTCGTTAAGGGTCAAGAGAAATTCTGCAGCTTAACTGGCTGTAAATTGCATCACCATTTAAGCAAGGAGCCAGCCTCAGAGCTCTCCGACCTCAGAGCCCAGTAGTGAGCGAAGCTGGAAAGGTTGCAAAGGTCTCTTGAAAAGGCTAACAAGATTTTAGATAATATTGTTGTGGATGTAGATCTTTGCTTAGAAAACTTTTGTTCTTAGCTTTCACTGAAAAGGCTGTCTGGGTACTCTGTTCCCCACAAACATACAATCTTGTAGGGAAGATACTGTCTTACAGAGAATTAACTTGAGAAAATCTGATCAAGGGACAGTTTATCCTATCCCAGTGGAGCCATACAGGTTTGAATTTTTCATAAGCTTTCATGTAAAACGTAGTACACACAGAAAAATGAGGCAGGGTATAAATGTATTAGGTGTGTAACTGTGGCATACTGGATGCTGCTTGGAAAGTTATCCATATTTAATGAAGGAAAAAATAAAATCACTTGTCCAAATGCAAGTTCCATACTTGAGCTGACAATATAAGCCAGAAATCCTGTGTTCTTTGTGATATAATCTTTCCTGTAGATAACACTGCTTATTGTGCTGATAGAACTGTTTTGACTGACTAAAACATCACATAGGATAAGGGTGAGCATCAAAGGCAGTTGCACTGAAAAAGGAAAGGGCCCAATTAAGTGTACTGCTGCAGTCAAAAGGGATGTTGTGCTGTTTTAGGAAAAAAAGTTTGTAAAAGCATTTGATGACCAAATTTGATGACCAAAAGCATTTGATGACCAAATAAAACAACACAAAAAAATAATTCCTTGTGGAAACTGATAATATTTCTAACTGAAGTGAGACTTTTGCATTTTTGCAGTCTTGAATACTAAAGCATGGTTTGCAGGGGACTTCTGGTAGCCTTTCATATTATCTGCAAACTGAGCACAACATGTCGAAACTTGTGTGTCAAAACAGAGACTTCTAATCAATACAGTGGTGATTGACAATTTTTTTCTCAATAAGATGAAGTTTACAGCCCTTTCATTGGTGTTAGTTTTGATACTCAAATCCTTCAAAATGTATGATGCCTAATTTAACTTGCAAAGTAAGCACGCAGAATTGATAATGGAAAACACCCATGACTTCTTCAAGTTATTTGAGCTTGGAAGTGGAAGCAGAAATCAGGTATACTTACAATCCTTGTTCTAATTCCCAATCTGTTATTGCATTTTGCATCATTATGTTGGACTACTTGCTGTGGGGGAATGAGCAGAGGGTTGGACTAGATGGCCTTTAAACATCCCTTCCAACCCAGAGTATTCTATGATTCGATTTATTTATGACTCTATAAATCTATAGATTTTTATAATTTTGGTTTTAGATCCTCAGTTTTGCTGTATTGTCTCCTCATCAAAGCATATCTTTGTACTAATTCTCAGTATTGAATTGATAACTGTTCTGAATCAATACTGACTTAAACTATTAAAAATTGTATGAATCCAAATGACAGTCCTACCCCTTATAAACAAAGCTTTTATTTGCAACTAGAATATCATATACAGATGTTCATATTTTACAATTAATTGGTTTCATATGTAAGAAAGCAAAGCATTGAATTCTTCTCCCCAACAGAACAATTTGCACTTTACATTCAAGCCCTGGCCTATTGCCAGAGGCCTGTGGGCTCTCTTTCCAAATCCAGCTCACCTGTGCTGTATTACTGGGTAAGCTTTGGCATAGGATAACAGCTGATTTTTAAATAGATTAAGTAATCTCCTTCTTCTTAAGATGTTTAGAATAAAACCTCAAGTTCTTATTGTCCAGCATAGCAACTGACTGATCTAAGGGAAGAGTCTAAAACTGGCAGTTGAATATCTTCACTAAGAAAATGTTTATTGTTCCTTTTGGTGTCTTGGGGTTTGGGTTTTTTGGTTGGTTGACTGGTTGGGGTTTTTTCTCTTCTTTTTCTAGCTAGGTTTTTATTTTTGGCTTTTAAAAGGTAGGAGTTGGGTAATTTTTCAGCTGTATAATGCTCTGATTTGCTGGTTTGGGAAGTCAAATTGCAGTGAAAAAAAAACCAGTAGCCCTAGAAATATCTCTATCTGTGCAACACTTTCTGAATAATAAATTGGTGAGCTGTTTCTAATTTTGAAACTATGTCGATGACTTGCCTGTAATTCTTACAGACCAATGGACTAACCTTAAGAGGGAAGTCTGGCTGTTACTCGAATGTGTAATCCCCACATAATATTTGCTATTTTTGGCTCTGTAGCTACATTTCCCCAAGTTCCACTTAGATTTCCTATTTTCCCTTTCACACACTGAAGCCAAGTATTGTGGGAGAACTTCTCAAATTCTTCAGAGTTAATTATCCTAAGTTAATTACCTGATCATGTCTGAATTTGTATCACAGATATTCAATGCCAAATCACCCCACTTACAGTAGTGAAGCATAGCAGGGAACTCTTCAATTTAAAAGCTTCTTAAAAATAATACTCAGAATTCTTCAGAACTCTAAGGAGATGATAGCAGATTTTCATTTGAGCTCAGCCTAGGCCACTAAATTATTATTTATAATAATGATTTTAAAGCATCCACAAGATAAGGTCCAGACAGAGAAAAGCTTTAAGAAATCAATTACTCTCATTTTCCAGACAAAGCAAAAACACAAGGATCTCTTGTGTTTTCCCTGAGAAGGACTTTTTATGACATGGCTATGGAATAGCTGCTGGAAATAGTTGACACACCAGGCACTGAAAGACAGAAAGACAAAAAGAAAGAAAGAAAGAACTGAACTTTAAAAAACTCTGAAAAAAACCCTCAGTTTTTATGGCTATATCCCTCTATTCCACACTGATATTATGTTCAGTTTCATATGATCAAGATTAGGAAAATAAAGAAAAGAAAGTCAGTAAAAGAAAATGATAAAATATAATAAAAGTGGAGGAGAGTCAATGTCAAATTGTAAATTATTTCTGCTGGCATGAAGAACAGCTTATAAGGGAAACCAAAATTATTACAAGGAAAACAGAGACGACCCAGTTTGAAGTCCCATTGTTAAAACAAATCTCAATCAATCAAATGATTAATTCTGCCTTCACAATGTGTCAGTTACAAATGGCAACAACTGGAATCAATGGATTATAATTTGTCATCTCTTTGAAGTCTCAAAGATTGGTGATAGGCAAAATACCAATGAAGCTAACAATTGTTAGGTAAAACATGATTAATATTCTACTTCATGACAATTTCTTTCTTTAAAGAAAGAGACACCATTTCAATCAAATCTCAGTTTTGTCCTTCCAAGGGCACAATAAATCACTAATACATTCAGATGTGCAGAGAAATCTTTGAACACATTTATTCACTTATACACACTTGAAACTTTAAATGCTGTGTTTTAGTAGTCATGATAGATATTCCTGTTTGAACATAGTTTCTATTAGGTATTTTATATAATATTGTGTATTAGTAGGAGGCTCTGCAAATTAGTGAAACTGCATTAAGATCAATGGAAAACTGAATATGATAAACTAGGCAACTTGCTTAATTTCCCTATAACATAAGCAACTGAAAGGCTCAAATATTTATTTAGATCTTATCTGAGCACAAGTGAAATGTCTTTGTTAATACGTATGTGTACTTGAAACTTTGATGGGTACAATAAATTGAATTTTCATTAATCAAGTATAATAGTCTTTATTAATGTTTATTAATATGTACTGCTACAGTATCTTTTGCAGCCCATTTTTTCTCTTTTTTTTTTTTTTTATTTTTAAATAATGGACCCTATAAGTAGCAACTTCCATTATCCCCAGTCTTTTGCTCAGAATTTCTTTTTCCCTTTTTTTTTCCCTGAAAGTTTTTTTGAGCCTCTGATGTATTTCCAGAAATGCTTTAAACATTACTCAATAAGGAACTGGTCTGACAATTATATTAAGATTGAGAGCAGTCTCCAAAGTCTACAGGTGATTCTTCAAAAATTAATTTCTACAACTAGCCTGTAGATTTATTCAATTTTTTGAAAATGTGGGACTTGCTGGGAACAAGCAAACAGCCACATCAAAAGTATTTTGTGAATTGTAGAAATAGGAGTATTCAGTGTTCAGTACTGTCGAGGTACCCTTCCTTTTATCAGTTTATCCAGAGACTAGCTGAAACAGCTATACATAATGCCATATTTTAAAGCCTTCATGTGAAGTCTGGATGTATATCTGGAAGAAATTGCTCATCCAAGTACAAACTGTCATGCCCAACAAATTTTTGTGAGATATCTTAGACAACTGCAAAACTCCACCTGGCTCTAACCAGGTCAAGTGTCCTCTACCTCATCCAAAAATGAAGAAAATTAATAAAATTATTCTACTTTTTTTTTCCTGATTATTCATATGTATTATGCCCCTCTCCCCCCCAAAAAAAATCATTGTCTTATTGCAAAAGAAGTTTAAGACAAAATTTATTTAGGAAGTGCATAGTAAGGCACTTGCTCTTTTAATTTCCAGGGCGGCCACAGCCAGGCAGATGTGTTCAGAGGGTGACTGTGAAAGTCAGCAAGTATGAGGGTATGCCAAAAACAAAAGAATAGGGAAAGGGAACACCCTAAAATACTGGTTGATGCTTGAAGAATGATTGTATGCAGTGACTGGAAGTAGTAGCTTTAGAAGATTAGAAGAAGTGTATGTCATGTTTGATGTAGAGCATATGAAGGTATTTTCATCAGATCTTAGTGTCTGTGTTATCTGTTTTATCTATCATTTTCACATTAGGTTCTAGGATTTTTCTCTGCTATGGGCTTTACAATCTAACAAGCAAGAATATTCATCAAATGCTTGGTTTTTTGTTGGGTTTTACTTTCAATTTCAATTTGAAAATAAAAATGCTGAAACATGCTAACTCAAAAATTATATATTTTCTATTATTTTAATTCAGTAAATTAATGCACATGAATGCTTTTGGCTTCTGTATAAACTATAGATAAGCTACTAAATTATGTTATGTTAATTTTTAAGTTAAATGCTGAAAGTTATACAGATTAAGAGGCAGGAAAGACTTAAAATAAATAAAAGAAACTTTGTTGCAGAAAGTGCTGATGAAGCTAAACTATTATTAGCAGAGTTTTGTTCTGGAGTGGATTGATCCTACCAGGTCACTTGAAAGGCTTGACTGTTCAAACAGTTTTACAACAAAACTTATAACACCAAGGTAGCAGGTACCAGCCATTTATTTAAGGGTTGGATTTGATGATCCTTGTTAGGTCCCTTCCATCTCAGAATATTCTGTGGTTCCATGATTGAGTTTTGTGGAGAGTTTTTTTGTTAGTTTTATTTATTTGTTTGCTTGTTTTGTGTTTTTTGGGTTTTGGTTTTTTTTTTTTTTTGTCTCAGTAAATAGCAGTAAGTAAGCACATGGTGCATTGCAGATATATCTTTTGCCTAGCAGGATTCTCCCATCAGGTCAGATCTCTGCAAAATGTGTAGCATGGAATAGATATTAAGAAAAAAAAAAGGGAAAAGATGGTTTGAAACAAATTATGATTGAGTGCTACTTATGTTTTATTTGGAATTTCATATTTTCGTGTCTGAATAAAACTACACAGACTGCTATACCCCCTCACTTGGAATCTCTCAAATGCATAACTTGCTCATAAAAATTAGGTACTGCCTTTACCCACCCAGTTCTGTAAACTATTTACCCTAGCCATGTTCCTTATACAACTCTATTAGAGAATAACCAAAGTAGTATTGGGGATTTTTTAATGTAGTTTGACCTTTCAAGCCAGCAACTCCTATGTAACCACAGCAATAATACCATGTAAGACAGGAGAACCTATGCAACCATACCAGAAATGCTAGAAATGGTGCCAGAAGTAACAGAATGGGTATAAGAATATCAGAAATAACAGAATAGGTTTGGATGCAGCAAACAAAACTGGGACCAAGGTGGTGTTGGTGGTAAATTAAAAGGAAAGGACTGTTTATTGGGATGAGATTGTGACAAATAGAGAAGAGTTGGAGAAATTTTAAAGTTGATAAAAAGATTGAAGTAGTTAGGCCAGATCTGTGTGTGGTAACCTGTGGCTCAGTCACGAGCTTGAACACCACACAGGAAAAATAGTCAGGAAAATAACCCAAACCTGTTGTTCTGAAAATATCAAGCATATTTTTGTAGTAGTGAATGTCTATGGAATTGAGAATATGCTTTCTTAATGCTAAAAATTTCAATTCAATGGAATTAAACATCCTGGAGTAACATTGACAGTGCCTGGCTCAAACCTGAGAGTTATTTGCATCTTTAAATTGAAAAAAAAACCCAAAACAAAAAAGCAGTGTTTTCTTGTTTGCTAAAGTATGATGTTGCAAGTCAATTGTGTCTGATACATATAGCAGCTGCAAATCAAAGTAGTTTGCTCACTGATTTTATGTAGTTAGGTAACAGTGAAATATTACTGAGATAATAATTGCCTCAAATCCCTGAAGTTCCAAAGGCCACATTTTTTCCAGTAGTGTCTGTATGTTTGCATTATTTTGGTTTTGATTTGCCTCTGCTATGTACGTTGGATAATTAGAAATCATGGTTAGGACTAATGAAAAGAAGATGGCTAACCGTGGCTGGTATTACAGAGTTTTAGCAATGCATACTTTGCCATTTTGGGTTTGTTTTTTCCTCTTTTCCTAAGCATTTTCTATAGCAATAAATGTATCCTTACCTGTAATTTCAAAACAGAAAGTTTTGAATATATTTATTGGTGGAGCTGCCAGAAAAAAATTAATTTAAATTTAGGTCAAATTTCCTCAATAACTTCATAAAAAAATAATCCATTCAATTAAAAAGCATAAATAAGCATATCCAACTCAATTCTTTTGTCAGAAACACAGAGCTTCTGGAAACAAATTTTTTTTTCTGACTATTCTCTACATTCATGTTACCTGAAATTGATATAAATAACGAAAAATATTCTGAGTGTAGGAGGTCTCTCTTCTTCCTCACTGATGGTGAGTTCTACCAACACTGTGGAAAAAAAAAATCAAATTATTTTCTAGTGAGACAAGTGTTTCCCTAAAAACATATCACCTCGGCAATTCAAGAGGTATCAGAGACAGCTCATGAGATGAAACCTTACTCCAAGTGCTAATGCCATGGAAGCCACAAGGCTGACTGCCTGACCCAGCAATCTTTGTTTCTCTCAGCTCAGACTGAGTCTACATGGAAGTCACTCCAAATCTTTCCCCTTGTTCAGTGCAGCAGAGCAACAGAAAGCACTCAGCTCTTCTCTTGCAAATCTAGTCTGGGGCATGAATTCTGAACAGTCAGTGGATTTTCTTTGTTCCAACAAATCAAGTGTCTTTTTGAGTCGGTGCATTTTCTTTCACTGACCTGGCAGCCATGTTTGAATCACTGGAGAGACACTCTAGGAATGAAACCAGTACTCACTGAAGAAAAATTATCCTCTAACTCTTGAAGGATGATATAACTTGTTGAATAAATAAAATCCCTGATCTGTACATGAGGGCTGTTCTTGCTAACTGTGACAGGAAGAAAAAAAAAAAAAAGAAAAAAAAAAAAAAAAGAAGAGCTACTGGTTTCAGTTTCCCAAAATAAATACTTCTTTTTCTTTTATAGAAGCTGCAGGAAAAGAACAAAGGAGCTAAAGATCACAAGACAGGTCACATCTTACTCTGAGAGACAAGCTATTAAAAACAATTTCGTCTTTCCACAGTTTTTACAGGTCGTTTTCCCTTCACTCATTATAAGTAGTAACATTTACATGAAAATAGGATCTTGGTTTCTCAGGAGTTTATCTGTTCTTTATAATTATCCTCTTGAAGTCATAATACTGGTTTCTGTGGTAATTACATTTTCCATAAGTTTTCTGTGGTTCTTTTAAGGTGAACATGATCTAGGCTGTAATCCAATAATAGCATTTCAATAGCATCATTAGGACCAAGTTTTACAAATATAGGAACCTAAAATGCTGTCTAAAGAGATATGAGTCTATTATTATGTCCACATGTAGACAGCAATAAGTTGACTTCTTTTAATTGCTGATGTTGGCAACTCACTTGTGTCAGAAGCTTAACATTCCTGAAAATCCCATTACTTACATTACTTACCAATGTTTCTAAATCTAGATTTTTTTTTTTAAATAAATTGTGACCTACTTAAATAGAGGCTGTAACAAGGCAGCTCAACTATGAGTGAGAGCCAGAGCACAATGGTAGAAATTAATCCATTTAATCTAGAAATATAAAGGTCACTCCAACCTCATTTTGAAAGTACTGATCATCTAATTTATCATTACATGTTTTTAAAATGGAACACAAAATTTCAGTAATTGATACCTTGTATCAGTCTCACTGAGTTTTGGTGATTTTCTTTCCATTTATTCCTGTAAAGATGGACTCTATGACACTACTACCCAACAAGGAAAAGATTATGGACCATGTAGGTATGACACAATATTTGTTCGTTCAAAACACTAATCTAAAGTTATTACATTATATAATTCTACCTTAATCATCTAAATAAATTTTTAATTTTTCTAAATAAATGAAAAAATAACACAATATGATAAATTTTGGGGTTTCAAATACCTGCCCCTGTTGAAAGCAGTACGCATTCAATACATATGTAAACAACTTGTCAGATGTTATGTTTCTCATTCAAATTTAGAATTTAGAGTAACCTTCACATGTAAGCACAAATAAGACAAGGAAGACCAATGCTCATCTGGAATTAAATTGGCCAAGAATGTCAAGTACAATAAAAAGACCTTATTCAAATACATAATAACAAAATGAAAACTAAGGAAAAATCTGGGCCTGTTACTAAATGGAAGGGGAGGTCCTGGTAACAGGGAACATGGATTACCAAACACCTTCTTCCCATTGCTCATCACTGACAAGATCAGCCCTCGTGAATCTTTGATCAATAAGGCCAAGTGCAAGCCCTGCACCTCAGAACAATCCCAAGCATTAGTATGGACCAGGCTGAGAATTGATTGAGAGCAGCCCTGAGGAGCAGAACTTGAGGGTGTGGGTTGACAAGAAGATCAACATGACTTAGTAATGTGTACCCATAGCCCAGAAAGGAAACATTTTCTTCTTGTCCAAGCCACACAAATCAATCGAACAAGGGTACTTGCTGTAATGCATTTTTTTCTCTGAGAGTTTCTGCACTCACCTAGATGAGATGAGAAGTTGAAAGAGAATTCCCCCAGGTTATGATAAACTGCCCTATTCAATGTGTTTGCTGGTTGCATTGTCCACATTATTTGCAGGCAATCTAGGCAAAACCCATTATGGTGCAGATAAATGCTTGTTCTGCACAAGTATAGCAATAAGAGAGCAGACACTGCAGCAATCAGCCTCTTTGACCAGAGTTACATTAGTAAACCACCACAGCTGCATTAAAGACTCTACCCAATAGCTTTTTTTATAAGATTTTTATCTCCAAAGGCATACAGTCTTCCATACTACTGATTTTCTTATAGATTAAAGTTCCAGCCTTCATTTTCTTGGTGCTTTACTCCCCTCACTACATTAAGAAATGGTTTTAATTAACGAACCTTTATCCTTTTACAAGCACAAACGATTCTATTGCATTTCAGTCGGTCTATCCGTATTCAAAACATGAAAGAAAAAAACCAAACCCACAACCCCTAAATCCCCTCAAAACAAGACGATGAAAATCAGTAAAATTGAAAAAAAATATGGTTTGGCTTCTTTTTCAAAAATTATTTCTATTTTTTTTAAATCAGTGGTATATAAGCCATTTTCTTGGTCCGAATAAACACCTAGACCTCATTGCATTCAGTTTTGTTTTTTGCCCGTGTGTGCATTCTTTGCTGTACAATGAAGAGCAATGAAAAGGAGCT
Organism: Petroica traversi; assembly: GCA_025920805.1. Classification (NCBI taxonomy): domain Eukaryota; kingdom Metazoa; phylum Chordata; class Aves; order Passeriformes; family Petroicidae; genus Petroica; species Petroica traversi. The sequence continues at coordinate 255,233 of JAHLSL010000061.1, forward strand.
GGACTATGAGTTACTGTGAACACCCACACACCCCAACAATGGAAAATGGTTCAGAGAAGAGGGGTTCCTGAAGTTCAGGGAAAAGCACAGGGAGTAACCATGGCTGTTGGAAAGAAAACTCAATATAAAAGGGATCTGAGGTAGCCAGAGCAGTATGGGAGAAGTGTATGTGTGGCTGAGTCCAATACAGAGTACAAAAATGGAGCAACAAAATGAACTTTGAAGAGAACAAGGGTCTTGAATTCGCTCAACCCGCATTTTTTTTCCCCCGACTGTGGATGCCCAGCATCGTGAGAGTGGCATATAGAGACCAGAAATAGTATTCATGTCTGTGTTCTGATTCAGCTGTGTATTACAACTGCTGCATAATGCTTGTGTTGTGAGTTCAGTACATTGGTGATTTCTGCTGTGAGAAGAATGCAAAAGGACTAAGCACAGGACTAAGACATAGAGAATAGTCTGGTTTTAATAATTATCCTTTACATTGTTGTCCCTGTCACTGAAATCCTAGGGAGACACAGTGGTCCAAGTTTACATGATTTCTGTGATCTCATAATTTCAAGTCTAAACCAACATCATCAGCATCATGTGCCAACATGCTTCTTTACCTCAGAAGACCATCTTACAGATCAACTGCCTTTCATATTTGTGCTAGCTTACTGCAAACTACCCTTGCAGGACCACCTTCAGTATATTTAAATTCTTGAAGAATAAATTGGTCACTGAACATTTCTTGCTGTTTGGCAAAGGTCTGAGATTTTAAAGGTCAGGAAGGTTAACATTTGTAGTGACCTTTGTAAACACAGTACTACAGATGAAACATTTTGCACTGCTGCCAAACATATAAAACCACTGCAGCTCCAGCTCATATTCCAATAATCTTAAAAGATGCCTCTTAATTACCATGAAGCGATATGGATGACAGTATTAAAATATAGTTTGTTTCTTTCAGATTCATAAAACTTATCTGGTCTTGTGGTTCAATGAACATTGGAGCTGTCATCTGTCTGCTTTCCCTTGCAGTTCGTAAGACATTAACTTTCTCTTCTTTTCTGAAATCTAGAAACCTTTGTGAGTGCTTAGAAATTTTTACAGAAAAAAAATGAAAACATTCTTAAATTTGAAGTATCTCTACAGTCTTTTAGCAGTGGCACATTTAAATAGTTCATTAGGTCTTGAAAGCCTAATTTCTGCATAAGATAAAGAAGGCACCCAGCATCCTGGAGGCTTGTCTGAATATTTGATTACATCAACAGGCTGTAAAATGTGCTCTCTTTTTAAATCGTTCTTTGGTTGATTTCTGAATGTGTATGATTTATTTCTAAAATTTAAGGACGATGTTGATACTCCTACAAACACTTTTTTAATCGCCAATATAAAATCCTACTGAAAGGAAACCTATCAGATCTATTGTAGAATATTATGTATTGAAAACAAGCCCATCATCCTCTTTTGTCTCTTTTCTAGTTCCACTATATCTCTATTGAGACTAGACTTTCGAATTTTACACTGAAATGCAGCCAGTACATGAACACACACCACCCATTTACATGGTAACTTAATAATATTTTCTGGTTTGCTTCCTATTCTGTTCCTAACAATTCCCATCTTTTGGTTTGCCACTGTGACTGCTAAATAGCACTCAAAAGCCATCCTTTAAAAATTACTCACCTCAGCCATGATTTTCTAACTGACAATAACTATTAGGGTGGGTTTTTTCTCTTCTCTATAATACTTTATGTTAGCTGATAGAAATTTGCTTTTTTTCTAAATTTGTTTGATCAGATAATGGCATGAAATTGTCTTTAATTCTTCATTAAGTTAATGATCTTCAGTAATTATTTATCATTTGCAAATTTTACTACTTCAATAATTCCCACCTTTTCCTTGATATTTTATGACTATATTTAAGAGTTTATGTATCACATTCACATCCCTGAGAAAAAGGATTTCCACCATGTTATCCTCAACTGAAAAATTGCCACTTATTTGTATTTTTCCTCTATTTGAAAGAATCATTAATGCATAAAAGGATATATCTCTTATCCCACAACAGTTTTATGTCTCTCAGAATGTGGCAAACAACCTTATCAAAAGTTTTCTGAAAATCACACTATGACATATGGAGTAGATCACATTTATTCACAGTTTTTTACTCTGGGACTACTAAAGGATTTGTGAAGCATAATATTGCTTAAAGATAAAAAAAAATTAAACTTTATTCCTTTTTATTATATAATATATTTGAGATACAAGTGTATTATATTTTATTTCTCATACCTATTCAATCTTCCTGCCTACTGTAAGCAGTTTGCCCTACTAGTTGTTGTTTTTCCCTTTCTTTTTTGAATATGCTTATTTTGCATTTTAAAATATACACATATATAAAAGGTTTGGGTTTTTGTCCTCTAATAATCTTCAACTCAATTGACTGTGTTCACTATTGGAATGGCCTTTATTGTTTCAGATGTTCTGTGCTATTTAAATCTAAATTAGGATTTGCTTCTCATTTTTCTTGACTTGAAACTCCAAGAACTTACAATACAACATATAACTCTTGCTGTAAAATCCTTGCTTCATGTTTTTTTCGGATTAAAATAGTGATAATTCAGATCCTTTTTAGAAATCTACAATTATGAAGCAAGTTTAACCTCACTACTTCCCAGGTGTTTGCTTGTCATTTTGTATTATACAGTACATTTTTTTATTTGCTTGTCTTCTGTGTTCTGCTGCATACAGAGACAAACCTAGCCCTGTGTCTCTAATGAAGAAAACAGAGATACACAAGGGACAAATTCAGCCAATTATTTATCTTCATTTGAGAGTTTCTTTTTTATTTAACTAGTTGCCATTGATTTTTCCATTTAATAGTATCCTCAGTTTAAACTTTCACCCTTTCAAGGTGAAAGCCCTTTGTCTGAAAGCTTTCCCAGCTGAGTTTAAGAGGACAACTAGTAACAGTAAATGAGATTTTTCTGTGACTCAGTAGGCAAGCCCAGCACTTTCCAATATGTGGGTCATGAGTTCAATTCCCTGACAAAACAGATACATCATAAATAATATCCTTGAGGTAATTTCTGCTTTGTGACTTATCATTCTTCTTGCACTGTACACTGAATGTTTTGTCATTGTATCTTTTTGCCATAAATCCCTTCAAAAAGGGCAAGTTTCAATTTATTGTTTTTTCCAGATTTTACAGATTTTAACAGGTAAAGAAATTTCTTTTCTCTGAAAAAACTCAACTGAAAATTACTTGTTGAATAAAAATGTAAGATTCTATGGGCCCAAATCTTGAAAGCTGGCCTGTACGTCCTCAGTTTTAGGTACTGCATAATGTGATGCCTAAGCACTACATTTATTAATACTTGCACTGCAGTATTCCCAAAATAGCTTATACTACATGGCTGTATTACATTATTACATTAATTTCAGTTTGTTTAGCTTGAAAATCAGTTAAATTCATCTATTTCTTCACAAGCAACATCTAATATTCAAATTGGAATTACTCTATTCATATTATGTAAGAAATCCATAAAGACATTTCTATGAGTCATCATAAATGGCAGTCAAATCTTCAACTCACAGATACAGTTTTCCTGTAGAGAGTCAATTTATCTTCTTTCAATAAACAGTAAGAAAACTAAATTAGTAAGAAAACTAATTAGTAAGAAAACTAAAAAGAACACTTTTTTTTTTAGAGACCATTGTCCTGTGTTCTTTTAGCTCTTGAATTTGGAACATTCACATATGGAAAGTAACAAGAGTTATGAGCCCTTCTAGTTAGCATTTGGCATTGCACCAGATATTACATAATCTTACCAGTAAGACCACAGTAAACCCATTAATGAGCAATGCAATTAGAAGTCAGGACAAAGCACATTTTTAAGCTTCTAATGAAGTATAATGGAGCAATTGCCTGATTTTTTAGGGAGTATTTTCCTTTGCCTATCTCACTGATAGCAGACCAAATTCAACACATGGGATCCAGTGAACCAAAAATAATTGTTTTCCATGAGTGTACCATAATTCATGTTTGCCACGAGTTTCCTTACAGTCAAACATTGAAGAGACACTGGAATTCATTCATTAACCTTTCAAAATCGAAAAGGTCACCATTATGTTTGTCTCATATTGAAAAATTGTTTGGATGGAGATTTAGCCTGAATTGTTCCCAGTGGGTGAATGGATATAACATACTCTGAAGTGAATATTGGAAACTGAAAGATAGTGAGAAATCAAAGACATAACTGAAAATATAAAAAAATTTAAAATAGCCTCAGATTAAGAAAACAACATTGTTAAATTGTGTTGATGGTAGAGACAAGAGAAATAAACATAAAATAAATCTAGGTTTCCAACAAGTGTTAAAAAGAAGGTATATAATAATTGGATTAAGATCTCATTTCAATGTAACAAAGAAAATCTTTGTGTGGGAAGAGAAGACCTTGCTCAGCCTAGCCTGCAGTGAACCAGTGCACTTTCAATTTTGGTCTAAATCAAATCTCTTAAATATTTGAATCTGTTCTAAAAAATAGGAAACTGCTTCAGAGTTCATTTTATGATGGACCTCTGCTTCTGTCATTCTGTTCCGCAGATTTTTTTGCTTCTTATCTATTTAGCTAGTGATCAATAAATTTCTCAGAAGCTATAAATAATAAATATGGTCCATTGCTTTATGTAGGTTTCTGGGGATCATTTTTGCTTATTCCTTTAGTGACTTGCAATGAATGAAATTCAAGATTTATGCCATTGTTCATTGAAAATGAGATTTGTGTCCACATATTTATCTGCATATCTATCTGCATATTTAAAGGTCACTTTTTGGTACTCTGATGTTTTCCTAAAATCTTGTTGATAAACCCTCATTCAGTAACTGACATATGGCATAGCCATCTGAGTATTTCTCACTCTTCAGATCACTTTGTTAATTACTTTTCTTCTGCAGACAAGAGCACTAACTTATTATTGCCTAAATTTTTAACAGAAATATTAGCTTTGACTATGAGTAATTAATAGAATTGTTCACCCAAGGTTTGAATAAATCTTGTTTCTATCATTCTTTCCAAGTAGTTGCATTTTAGATTCTTACCAGCAACCAGCATTGCAAATCATCTACTGTACAGGCTTTCTCTTGACTTCCACAGTGTAAATTATCTGTTCTATACCTACTGAGGACCCTGCTCGTTCATTTCCTTGGTCCAGGAGATTCCACTGCTTGCAAAAACTCCCTAGATTTTTTGTCTCAAAAACATGAACTGCTTATCTTTGTTTCCAAGGGTTTTCATTAGCCCTTGAAAGTAGGGCTAGTGTATCATCAAATATAATTTCATCTTTAGTACTCTCCGATTTTAACAGTAATGACATCTCCATCAAAGATACTTCCAAACACACACAGGCACCCAATCTTTCCCCCACACTTCTCCTTTTGTTTAGGGTACACTGCTCCTCACATCTACCTTATAAATTTTTTTTTTAAACCCTGAAAATTATCTTTATTTGAGCTAGGAAAACTCCTTCTCAAGCTAATAAATATTTTTATATGTTTAAATTTTTTACATCTTTTTTTCCTTTGCTTCCTCTACTTTTACACTCAAATAATGTATTCTTTTGAAAGATTACATAGGCCGTCTTACTGGTTAACTTGTTGCTAGCCAATTGAGATATTAGTCAAGGTCTATGATTTCCCTAATAAACGAAATAAAAATTAAAAATAATAAAAAAACAAAACAAAAAAAAACCCAAACTAACAAAAATAAGTTCAATGACTGCTATAAGGATTAAAAATTATAATTCTATCCTGTAATTCTTATTGCTTAGATTAACCCTACTGTGATAACTAAAGACAAGAGATGTAATAAATGCCACCAATGAAAAACATTGCCGAATAATAAACAGATTTACCTGCTGCTCAAAATATGTTTATTCTGAATCTTAAGAAAAATCATTTGCTAATTTGTGATGCAGGAATTTTTTGAGCCACCACATTATCTCGTCAGATAATTTAAAAAGTAAACTAATTAACCTTTCTAAAACACCTTTCTAATTAATCATGGCTTTCATAGTTCCATTAGATATGGGGCCAACCAAGTCCAAGTAGTCATATTTAATTTCTCACATATTGATTTATAAAGGATAGTTTATTGCCTCTTGCTCATTAGCTGTTACAAGCAGGACTCCTGTAGGGCGTTATACCTCTTTTGTAATTAAATCACGTTAGGATATCAAAATATAATGCAGATGTTTAACAGTAAGTTTTGATTTGTTGAAAGAGTTAGAAAAATTTTAAAACATCAGCAAACATTTTAGCTGATCTAGCTGTTTTCCTTCTTTGTACTTTCCCACATCATATCTCTCAATGTAGTTATTCCTGAATTGGTGATGAATTTTGCTTCAAAGGAAAACTTACTATCTTATGCAACATGTTATACTGAATTTTAGCTCTACAGTCACTGTTATTTAGTATCTTGAAACAGATCACAATATTTCAAGGTGTTTAAAAGAAGAACTTTGGTCTCTGAACATATTTTTTCTGAAAAGAAAATATTCAAAAGTAGTCAAATTAAATAGATAACAAAAGCTTTTTTCTGTTCCAGCTCCAAATTTTCTTCAGACAGAATAGAAAAAGAATTTACATCATAGCCTCATGAAAACTGTTCTCAAGAGATAACGAATCAAAAAGCATTAATTTTTTATTTCACTTTATTGTGGAGCAGTAAACTATATTGCAGCATCTGTAGGACATTCCTATAAAATTGGTTAGATCATTTAACCAAATTAATTCAAGAAGATCAGAATGACCTAAGCTGAAGGAGACAAAACACTGATGACTTCTCTTTCAGTCTAAATTTCATTTAGTGTTTATAGCTTAGGTATTTCATTGAAAACAAAACAAGCAACAAACAAAACAAGCAACAAACAAAACAACAAAATATACACCACATTTAGCAAATTAATACTACCTATGCTGTAAAATTCTTATATATATATATATGTATGTATGTATGTATGTTTGTATATGCACATACATATACGTACATTATATATATATTGGAGACTGAAAAAAAAGGATCTTTTTTGAGGGTCAGTACCCGAAGTTGAAATTTCAAGAAAAGAGCTACTTCAAAGGCTGTGGTCCTTGACCAAATAATCAAGCAGTTATTTTAAAACATTTAAGTCAACAGATGCATGAAATATTAAAGCCAAAAGCTGCAAAATAGATGAAAGAAGAGGCAAGCTTTGTAAACATGTTGTTCCTTCATGTCAGTTCAGTACTCTCTTCCATTTCTATCTAGATTTTCTGATGGCTGAATGTGGGTGGAATTTATTGTTTCTGAGGAGAAACAATAAATTCCAGTAAAGAAATTAGGAAGGTCCATCCTTGCTTTTATTTACACTACCAATTTTGTTGTAAAAGAATCTTTTAATAGGAAACATTTAAATAAATTTTACAGATGGAAGTCAATGGAACATGATGGGATTCATCCATAAGTGCAAATGGAGAGGGCCAATATCATTGCAAAGCCACTCTCTTATCTTGGGAAGGCTGAGGAGCTCCTCAAGGGCTGGAAGAAAGCAAGAAGGAGGAATAGATGAACTACAGGCCAGTCGACTTTGGTCACTAAGCAAGTAAAGGAGCATTTAACCACTTACAGGATTGGAAGTGATTGGAAGTTGTGAGCATGGAAAATCCTGCCTGACAAGCCTGATAGCCTTCTGTGATGAAATGAGTGGCTTGGTGGACAAGGGAAGAGCAGTCTATGTACATTGTTTTGACCTTAGCAAGGTTTTTAAAATCATCCTCCACATTGTCCTCAGTAAAAAAAAAAAATAAATAAAAAATGAGGAGATAATGAGTGGAAGAGAGAACAGTGAGGCCTGAAGAGCCTGCTCCGGGTGACCCTGCTCTGACCAGGGGGTTTTGCCTGGATTATCTCCTGAGGTTCATGACAACTTCAGTGATTTTGTGATTGTGGGATAGCAGAAAACCGGGGTCACAGAGTTGTTAGGCAGGAAAAAGACATTCATTTTAGTAGAGCAGTAAGGTGCTAGTATTCAGACTAGTGCTAACAAAGCACTGTCGCTAGCAATCTTTCAAAAAGTCTGTCAGGAAGTGATAAGTAGATGAGGTGCCTTTGGGCCTGGAACAGACCTGGCACAGTGATACCACTGAATAATTCACAAGATGACCAATCTGTTCAGCAGAGTGCTTTATTGTTGTGAAAGCATCCCCTTTTTTCAGAGAAAATCTCAGAAGGTTTTAAATGTGAGAATGACAGATTTGGGTTACTGTCCTTACTTGGCTGTGGTGATCAAGCTGCCTCACAGGTTCCCACAGAATGTCTTGGTCAAGTAATTACCTTGCTCTTCTCACATTTTTCACATGTTTGCACAGACCTTCCCAGACTGTACTGCACAATAGGTCCCTGATACCCTACTCCAGGTATCTGTGCAGTTTGCGGTTCAATGGTGTCTTATGTAACTCCACCTTTATCACCTGTGAAACACAACCAAGCCTTGTGGTGTGATCTATAACTTGCTGTATTGTCTTTTGTGACCAGAGGCTTCTCATGTCATACCCTATAGGATATTACTCAGCCTAATAGTCTGAACCTACTTCAAAAAAAGAAAAAATATTCAGACCCCATTTTCATAAAAATTTTCAACAAGTAAAATATTTAAGTGTGCAAAGTTAGGACCCGCAACATTAAGCCTTTCTCACTGTGCAGCAGAAAAAAGTAGATGCAGGGCAAAACAATTCATGGTCAGTGTATCCATGTTCTTTTCCCTTTAGCCTGTCCATTGTGTCATCGAAAAAGGTCATCAGCTAGAAACAATTGGTGAACTGCAAAAATATTCCCTGATGAGCTTTCCTAGGGTAATGCCATCAAAGCAGCCCACATCCTGAATGGTACAGTAACATTCACTGTTTTACAACACATGCTTTAAATAATCAGAGGTCAATAACCATGGGGCCAGATTCTGAGATCTTTTACTTCTTAGACCTTTTCTTTACATTGACCTGAACGTATAATTTAGAATGTTGTGTGTATGTCACCTCCAAACTTGACCTGAAGTGTCTCATCCCATAGGAAATAACATAAAAGGATTCAATTACAGAAAATATACTCTATCACAGTTACCATATGTTGTTTACCAGACTCAGAGTTAAGTGATCAAGGAAATTCTTGAGTACGTCTAAACAGGTGGGTAAGATTTATAGTGCTGCAGTACATATTTATTCAAGGTCTCTGTGATACATTACATATTTAGCCAGATTAGGATTGCCTTCAGTGTATAGCTACTTGATCAGAAAACCTGCTACATGATTCATCCCCTTATCTGGTTAATGTTGGTGTTCAGTACTCCAGTAGCGGTAAAGCGATGGCGAGGAAGCAAAGCCTGAAAAATTAGGTGCTGTCATAGAATGAAAGGGTGATAAGATAAAATGAAGCAAAGCACTGAAACTAAGAAATTCAGCATGCCTTCTTGGTATGGATTGATTGAAAATATGTAATTTCCTGTGGTACTAATAGGTAAAAAGATGGTTTTCTCCAACTGCTGAGCCTATTACTAAACTCGGTTGATTAAGGAAGCTTTAAGATAAGGAAACATCTATTAAAATGAAGATTATCCATCTGAGCTCCACACTGAATCGCTCTTATAGAGAGGTGAACTAATCATGTGTTGATTTTAACAAACTATTCAGATTCACAGATGAGAGGTCATCTAACCCAAGACATGTCTTCAACGGGTACATCTATATCCATGTCAATCCTGTGGGGCCCTTTTTTTGTCAATAGTGAGAAAAGGAGGTACTTCTAAGGCAGTATTGATTTCACCTAAGATTGATGTTGAAAATAGCTCAGTTGAATTGTACCCTGAAATTGTTTATTTTTCTTCCTTGACTCAAAAGGAAACAATTATCTCAAGTTTGTCTAGTGAAGATGTCTGTATTACAGGCATCTAAAGTTTGATTAAAGGACTCACATAACTTTTTATCTCTAAATACCCTGAAAAAGGTACTTTGTTAGCCCTTCTTATCAAGGTCATTTTCTCCAGGTGTGTTTTTTTAGCCATGTGTAAGGGTACTCTGCAAGAAGACCACAGGCATTTTGAAAGTGTAAAGCAAGTCTCTATTAGCTAGTTCCCACAAAAGATAGCCAGGATGGAAGGAGTACCTAGTATAAGCAGTATTATGTTCCTTGTCCCAAAAAACGATCTTAAAGGTCTTTGTTAGTTAAGCTTTGGTCAGGAATTAAAACATTCGTCCTTCACTGCAGTCAAGTTGCCCAGTTGCAGTTATTCAGGTCTCCAGGGGATTTTTCTGTTATAATTTTTTATAACTTTCCATGGTGGTGATTTTCTTTTTTAGTCCTTGAAAAACTAAATATCTCTACTCCAGTACTCTCTTTCTATCTTTACCTTTCTTCTTCCCTTGTGTGATGCCACTGTATAAACTTTCTCATTAGTCTTTTTCACAACAATTTTTTCAGCGGTGTAAACAGAGGGTACTGAGTTGGGCCATGCTAAAGCTTGGACCCCTGGACCATAAACAGGTGGGACTGGACACATGGGAGGAAGGGTATAAGGTGTTTACAGAGTGCTATTTGTAGAAATAGCTGAATTGTTCACTGACATTTGAAAGCAACACCCACCTACAAAGATATCAAATCATGGTTAATAACTGTCATTATAACTGCTGTAATTATACCTGTATGAATAAGTTATAAGACCCACAGATTAGTTCTGCAGCAGGGTAGGAGTTTGGGGTCATTCATATCTGTTGGACTGCTGAGAGTTTGACATACTACAGTGTTTAAGGGCAGTGACAATTAAAGTGTCTGTAAAGAATACTTTCATATTACACTGAATTATTTACCAACTTTTTTGTGAAAAGCAAAATTTGCTATTTTAATTCCCATTTTACTGATACATATAATTATACAAATTCATATAGTTAAGTTGTATTTTTTCATTAAACAATTCAGATATGGACATGCCTAATGGTGGTTACTCATAAATTGCTGTTAGTTAAAACAGGAACAGCATTAACAAATGATTTAAGGGAATATGGCTATTGTCAGGATTAGATCTTTAAAGTTTACTCTTTAAAAGCTTTGGAATGATGAGCAGTTTCTTAAAAACATGATAATGCAACATTCAAAGATCATTTTAAATTTAAAGCAAAACTTTTAAAAGTAGTAGATATTACAAACTTTTTTTTTTTTTAAGGTACCCTTTGCATCAGAGAGTAAATTGAAGTTAGACTGACCCAGAATGTTTTCCCTGGTTGGTTTTTGTGACTGATCTCACAGCCTCGTGTGATGTGAGCTTTAAAAAATTATGATAATGAGGTCATATTGGGATCTTCTGGGTATTTTCCTAATATCAAACTGATTTTTGGCATATATTCTCTTTTTTTTTACTTTATAATTAAGAATAGCGTTGAACTGAGAATTTTAACAAGACACAGTATAAAATCAGAATTGTTAAGGCATTACATTTCTGCATTTATTGGTTTAGTGTATGCCCAGTTTCCATCTACAGATAATAGAGAGAGTCTCTAGGCAAAACCAAAAGATAATTAAAGAGATGGAGAGGAATATTTTGACTCTCAAAATGTCAAAAAGGCTTGCTGGCCTGGTGTTCTTTGGTCTTTCTCTGTTCCAGGCTGTGTGTATGTCTATATGTAGTATATATACCATGCATTCTGTACATTTTTTTCACCATTTTATACTGATAGTCAGAAACATTTTGGGATTTGTACCACACCGTTGTCACTTCAAAGAATATTTCTGTGGCTCTTTCTTTAGAAATGGTGAATTTATCTCAGTTGATTATGAGTCACACAGGTTCTGTTAATTTTTTGTGAGGTAATGAAGATTGATAAGCTTAGATTTTGGATGGGATTTATTTTATCAAGCTTCAGTTGTTTGTAATTTTGATGTCTTTATATGACTTAGTTCCTCAGTTTTCCATTACAGTCAGGTTCATTCTAGTTGGAAGTCAAGGGAGTTAATGACAAACTTTAGATAAACTGACACTGTTTCTTTTAACATTGCTACAAAATACCAGTATTTTGTAAATATACTGTAAAATTATTTTGTTCCAATACCCTTGTTTGACAGATTATTGCCAATTCAGAATCACATTTAAGTTTCTCCTGAGTTTTTCACAGAGACATAAAGGTGACAATTGTTGTTCCCTATTGATTTCTTTACCTGGCTTTTTGACTGTTTCTAGATAACAATATGTGGTGCTGTAGGTGCCTTTCTCCTGCCATGGAGGGAAGTGGGTGTCAGAGGTTGGAAAAACTGCTGCCTCAAGACATCATTTTGGGATGCATGTGTGTGTGGGAGGGGGAAGGATGGTGCTTGCCCTGGCACCCACCCCACTCCCAGCCTGGCAGAGCTGCCAATCACTGGCACATCAAGAGCACAAGAATTCTAAATATACCATACAAGTCAGTAAAAATACAACATTTATGGAGCAGTTTCTTTAAAAAAATCTTTTCAGTACATACAAATAGAAAGGAAAAAATTGTGATACTATCGCAAATAGACTCTATTGCAAGTTTCAGAGATGACAGTGAAAATAGTCTTGGGAAAGCTGGAGAGTAGCTTTGCAATACAAAAAGCAAAAATAGTTTCGTTATTCAGAACTGATGTGACAGTCTTTTCTTAGTCTATATCTAGCAGGAGAATTTAGGTGCTTATTTGATTTTGCAATGGGAAATGCAACTAGGTCACAGGATATAAAATTTCACTTAGTCCTATCTTAAAAAAGTAATATGTGTTTGATGGAAGTACATCTTCCAGAGAGAAACCCAGTTTTGACCTGAAGACGCCGAGATATGAAAATTGTGCTTGTTCCTCTTTGTGATGTATTCTAAAAAGTAACTGTTCTGAGTGTTCCTTGAATTTATCTGAATTTTATATTTCTAGTTAATATTATGTTCTTGTCTATGTATCTTGGCTAGATAAAAAAGTAATTTTAGTAAATGGCTACTCTTGAGAAAACACTAATGCAACTAATTGAGTTACTGGGTCTGGTTGTTTTATTATAAGATAAATTATCTTTTAATAATGACAATTTCTTTTTCTTTTTAAGAATGGCAAAAGTACAATTGTATACATTATTCCAATAGTAGTGTCACACATGCACCTTACTTCCCTCGTTTTCCCCTCTGTGAATGGTACTAGTCCTTTTTGCAAAATCATTGTTTATCATTACTCCATTTTCATCTCTTTCCCTACTAAATCCCTTCTGGACTCTGGTACAAATGTTGCAGTTTTCATTCTGTATGTGTGGCTTTCATTCCTGTTCCAGACTTCTCCTCTTTAGCCCATGTCAAAATGTATTTGTTGGCAAGGGTCCAGAATGCTACTGTGCCTAGCTATCCTATGTTAAAAATACCTATAATTCTGTGCCGCCTCCAAGCTCTTGCCCACCCCAAGACCATCCAGAGGGACAGAGGGTGGAATATGTAGAGTATGAAACAGAGAACGCCTTGATGCTGTGCACTGTTCAGCAAAATCATTGGCTTGTTATCCAAAGCGCTTCAGTTACAAAGCACAGATCCATATGAGCTGCTACAAAGAAAATTATACCAACCCAAGAAGAGCCAGTACAACCAGTTACTCCCAAAATATCTACAAAATCAGGCCAATAATGAGGCACTAACTTTGAACTTGGAAATCCCTAGTATGGTACATACAGTCTGCCAGCTCCCTGCATTTCTACTCAATTATAGAAAAGATGTCCTTCCCGCAGCCACCTTCTTTTTAAGAACAAATGTGTTTTATAGGTATCTCACAAGAAAGAAAATGCTTGAAAGCTGGAAATCATAGTTCTGTACGATCTACTGTGACAAAGATTTTATGCAGTGTTATATTACAGCTCAGCAAGAATGAGGGAGTGAGATGTGCTACATTTGCAGCGGTTGTCTTTGACTTCAAAACAGCATTATTGAAAACCCAGGCAGTGGAACTTCTACCATGTAATTTTTTTCAACCTCATAGGTAACAAAAACACAGCTGTTGATATTCTGAGGGTTTTTTTTTTTTTAAATACAGGTGATTAAGTTGCCTGAAACTGCCCCAGTCTCCACTGCCACAGTGAAAGTACAGTTACTTGTAGGCCATAATTATCACACTGTATTATCATATGGATTGAGAGAACAGATGATTACACTTGTTGAGGATTTAGAAGCTATCAGTGTAACAGAGACAACAGTTTCTGACTGCTAGAGGAGAAACAAAATTCTTCAAATGAAGGCAAGTGGCAGAGGAATATGCATAAATATTTATACCACTTGTTGGTTTCTTATTATCTTCATTTTTATTCAATATGTTCTTAATGATCTCCACAGTTAAGTGTCTTTTAGGTCACACACAAAGCCAGACACGGGCACTTTGAGAGGGGTTTTATTTAAATTTAAAAGCTCTCTAATTATATCATTAGGAAGTATAGGAATCTTTAATCTAAACCTATTCATTTTAGTATGCTTTATATAAGGCACCCCCATGACAGCACCCAAGTAACTTCTTATATTTATTGTAATCATTCTCACAATATTTGAAGGAGGCAGAACTGAGGCAAAAGGAGCTAAAGGCAAAAGCTATAAAGAATTTTGCTCTATTCTTAAAGACACCTTCCTTTTCTCTCTGTAGGAATTAAATCTGCATTTATTAATTATCAAAAATGTACTCAAATAAACAGTCAATAGCTTATACATGAAAAAGTTGTGGAAATATGTTTGTTTCTTATGTGGAAGAGTGAAGGCATATGGATTACCTGAATTCACAGGTAGACTTAGGAGCTATGGTATTTATCTAGGTTAGGATATAGGCTTTTGATCTATATTTGGAGGATTGCTCCAATGCTTCATAGTAAAATAGAGCTCAATACAATTTCTTCCTCTCTGCTCACCATCCTAACACTTTTCAGGAGCAAAATATTTAAATTTCAAATTAACTGAAGGCATAAAGTACTAGAAATGACATGTCTGAGAGCTTTCAAAAGTAATGTGAAGAGAAATACATCTTTTTCAAGATGCTGAGAAATTACCTGGTTTCTGGGAGAGGATGGTTTGGGAAAAGTGGATAACTGCAAACCAAGAAGCTTTTAAAGATCTTGAACTAAGCTATGATGCATATTGCTTAAAGATGGCAATTAGCATCCCAGTGTATACATTCAGAAGGTAAATCAAATAATAGTGAAAATCATAGAATCAAAGAATGGTTTAGATTGGAAGTGATATTAAAGATCACTCGGTTCCAACCCCCCTGCCATGGGCAGAGACATTCCCTCCTAGACCAGGTTCCAACCTGGCCTTGAACATTTCCAGTGATGGGGCATCCCTAAGTGCTCTGGGCAGCCTGTGTCAATGCCACACTCTCACAACAGAGAATTTCTTCCTAACATCAAATCTAAATATCCCATCTTTCAACTACTTCTTTCCTGTATTTAATTCAATAATCACAGCTGTTTCAAAATTCCTTCAGAAAACTTCACTTTTGTTTGTTTCTCATTTATTATTTAGAAGTAATTAGAAGTTTATTGGGAGGAAAGTGTCTTAATGAACATTTATATACATGATACTATTTAAAAGCAAAATGTTTTTCTTACTTTTATGTCAAGTACAAATCTGGAGAAGACAGAGAAATTTGTGGTCAACCATTCCCTTGCTTTTCATACACTGAAGAATTTTATGGAGAATGAGATTTGAGAGCTCTAATTGAATTATTAGATTTACTAAAACCAATAATTATTATAAAAAAGTGATTGCTAAAGCAACAGTATGAATTGCTAACACTGCAAACATCTACTAGCTTTCTAAGTACAACTCATAAGAATTAGGTAATACCAATTACGCAGGTTATCTGAACATGTATTTTATGACATTCTGTTTAGTTTTATTAAAATTTTATTTTATTTTCTTTATAGAGGAGAAATATAAATGCCACTCCTTTGCATGCTTCCTTGTGATGTCAAGACACAGGAACGTAATTTATACCCAGGGCAGCAAAAATGGAAGAGATCTATACATTTAACTAGATAAGACATACACCAATCACCAATCACCTCTGACTTTCTCTTTGAATGATCATGCACTTTGAGTGCATTTCTGCTCCATCTGCACAAACTTTTCATGGATTAATTACCTCAGACCTACGCACCCATTTAGAACAAACTGGATATTTTTGACATCTCCCAGCTCCATAAATTCCTGATGCGAGAGATACCAAAGAGCATAGTCAATCTGAGTATCATTTAAATTTCCTTCAAAAGCAACATTAAAATTCTAACTTTTGACCAAACATGTTAAAATACTCTCAACCTTAAAACACTATGAGCACTATGAGACATCTTTTATTTGTTTTTTGGTTTTTGGGTTTTTTGGTTTTTTTAGGGAGGAATTGCTCATTAAAACATAAGGGAAGAAATCTGGATTAAGAAAAATTAGCAGAAGGTGCTGCCACCTATTTAGAGAAACGATTTTCACTTAATGGTAGAGAGAGCACTACCTATTTGCCCTGCACTGGAAAGACTTCAGAGGATATATTGTAGTTCTGAATTAGTACTAGAAATTAGGATAAAATGTGGATGAGAAACTTCCATTGATCTCAACATAAAAGTTTGTCTTCCACTGTGTCCTGGGATTCATAGATGAAGACTTTTTAAAACCTTACCTTTTTCCTGTGTCCACAGTTTGTTTTTGTAGCTTGTAATTTTTTGAGAGAAATCTACTTCTTTTCAACCCAGGTTTTATTTATCAAATTGGATGATGCGTCTATTGCCATTTTTACCTGTTTCCAGACAAATTAGATAATCCAGTTTCCAGGAGCAACTTTTCATTCTTTTCTATCCATAGGGAGAACAGAAATGACTTTGGGGAAGAATTATGATCCTTCCATTTTCTCTCAAAGACTTGACATTTAGTAGCTAGGTATTCTAAATACTACTTTTCACTATGAAGAATGTGTAAAAGATTCAAAAGCAGCTGTTTCACATTAAGGACTTCTCAGAATGTCTCTTTGTATCAAGGGACACTCTAACTTGTAAGCTTTGATAAAGAATGACAAGTCTGGGGGAAATAAAATCTACCTTTATAACTCAGGGTTTTCACACCAGAATTTCCTCTCTGTTCAGACTTGACCTCTGATTTGACTCAACTTCTGCTGCCTGTGCACAACACTTACCCTTGTCTGCACAGATTAAATGAGTATTTTACCCACTATGTTCTGCTAATGCCCCAGATTTCTAGATCAATAGAGCTCAAGAAAGAAGCAAACAAATTAAAATGGGGAAAGGCGTAGAGTTAGCCCTCTCAAGACAGCTGCTAAAGTTAAGCAAGCAGGACTGTTTCAGTTATTTTCTCCTTCAAAAATACTCCTTCAGACTCCATGGGAAGAATTTGTAAAGGAGCTCAACTGAAGAAAGAAATGTAAAAAATTTGAATTGAGCAAGAAAATCATGGAATCACAGAAGGGTTTGGGTCAGAAGGGACCACAATGATCTTGTTTCAACTGCCCTGCAATGGGCAGGATCCCCTTCCCCTGCATCAGGCTGCTTAGAGCTCCACCCAGCTTGGAAAATTTTCAGGGTTGGGGCATCCACACCTTCTCTGGGCAACTTGTTCCAGTGCCTCACTACCCTCACAGTAAAGATTTTTCCCTAATATCTGATCTAAACCTGCCCTCTTTCAGTTTTAAACCATTCCCCCTCATCCTGTCACTATGTGCTCTTGTACAAAGTCTCTCCATCTTTCTTGTAGGCCCCTTCAGGTACTGCAGGGTCACAACTAAGTCACCCCAAAGCCTTCTTTTACCAGCCTTTCCTTACAGGAGAGTGTTCCATCTCTCTGATCAACTTGGTGGCTCCTCTGGACTCACTCCTTCCTGTGCTGGGGCCCCAGAGCTGATGCAGCCCTGCAGGTGGGATCTCACCAGAGCAGAGCAGAGGGGCAGAATCTCCACCCTTACCAGCTGCCCACCTGCTTTGGATGTAGCCCAGGATATGGTTGGGTTTCTGGGTTTCAAGCACACATTGCAGGTTCATGCTCAGCCTCGTACCCACCGGCACCGCAAGTCCTAATACAGGACTATTCTCTGAAAGTCAGCAGAAAATGAAATATTTGGACAAAGAAACAGTGTTTGTAATCATACCTTGAGTTCTTGGTGGTAGTTCAAAAAGATTAGCTGATGAAAACAAATAACAAGTTATGGAGGTGTATGTTTAATTATGTTTTAGATCTGGAAGAGTATGCTCTTCTCAAATTGTCTTCATTGAAGACTAATAAATATAAATTCAATTTACTTAAAAAGTAGTACAGAGGAAATAATTCTAAAACCTTCAGCATAACATGGTGAATTTGGACCCCGAGAAGATGCACGGAGATCAACTGGGTCCCAGGAAGAAATCTGCTGGACCATAGGCCTTGTAGATCAGGTAAAACTGGAACAAGCTGAGAAGGGGCATTTCAGAGGTTACATGCAGAGCTATGTAGGAAACAATTTGTAATATTAATTTATTTTTTCCAACATGCATTAAGAAGTAGTGAATATTACAATAAAGTAATGCTAATTTAAATGATTTACTGTCTTACAAGTAAAATATTGTTCTGATCTAACATTTATAATCAACAGACTCATTTTTCTTTATGTATGACCTAAGTACCAGTGTTACTTCTATTCATTTCTTCTTAATCTTGTTAAAATTTTAAAATTACGAAACTAAATCTTCTTCATCCATTGGAGTCTCTATTTTCATTTTCATACAAGCCAATATTTATAGTTAACAAGAAAAAGAATAGAATGTATTATAATACTTGAAGATTATACCCTTGAAAATCTGTGTACTTCTGAAATTTTATTTAATTTAACTGAAGACAGATTTCTCTATGTAGGAAGAGAGCAAAGTGCTTGAGCTATGATCCTTCATACAGTTTTATGGAGGAGTTTGAGCTGAATTTGTATCTTTCTTTTGGTTCAGATGGAAAGTAAATCAAACAATGATCTCACTACTTAATCCTTTCATATAACCAATGTAAGAAATTTTGTGTAGCTTAAAATAAGCTATATGTGAGGCAACTGGTTACAAAAGAGATCAGATTTGTAAATTGCTTCTGAGACATGTTTGAAATGGGGCTTTGAACTCATCCTGGAGGCCGATATCTTGGTTTAGCATAGACTTATTGTTCAGTTTTTGTAAGTCACTTCTCCATTTTGACGTCTATTAAATATGTATAACTGTGGTTTCCAATTTAGTTAGTCTCTTCTAAGTCTTAATGTATATATACAGAAAGCCTGTACAGTTTTAGATGAGTAATGGAAGAGGATTGCATCCCTCTGTATACCTTGAAAATAGAACTCAAATTTTCTCAATCATAGGCATAAATTATTTCTAGGTAAACATATGGAGAATGAACTAAGCTTATTCTCTTTGATTCAAGATTACCAACATGTTAAATATATTCTGCTTTTCAGATAGTGTGTCATTTAATATTTCTTCAAATATGCAAATAATTTCTCTCAAGTGATACACTTATCTTTTAGGAAATACAAACATTATATGAAGCCTGCATGTTTAGTAATGTCATGTTTTGTAACTTACAAAACTTATTGTATAACTCACAACTTACTATATAAATCACTTTGACATTTTAGATAAGTATCATATCCTTTTTCCTTTTGTGAAAAGTAATACAGAGAACTACTTTTGGCAAGGAAAAGATAAAATAAAATCTGAGTGCATATTAATAAAATATAGACACAAACTGAAAAGCAAAAAATGTTCATGGGTTTTTTTCATTTTGATTTCATCACTATGGAAATTACCTTGAAATTTAGACTGTGTAAAACTTTAAACAACCATGGCCACTTCTGCTTACATATTCATCTTAGTCTTATAATGCCATTGGTGTCACATATTTAATTCATGCATTTAATGCAGAGGTTATGCAGCGTAGTGTCTTCAATGAGTTCATTTGATTTATTTTTCTACAAAGTCTTAGACTGGATTAATGCAATAACATCTTATCTTTAAATTTGAATGTACTATGACAGATCTGTATTTGCAAAATATTTGTGAGGAACTCACTTTAAATAGTGGTTATTAAAGCAAATTTAAGAACTATTCCTTTCAGCAGCTTCCACGGAGATCATAGTACAGGAGATCAGGAAGGTTAAAAGAGAATATGCACAAAGTGTCTTCAGTGGATTTAAAGTATTATTTTATTTATCTTTATCTTTAGTCTGTTCCTGTGGAGGGACTTAAAGTAATTTATTTAAAAAAAATAGGAAAACAAATTGCCAAATCCTTGTAATAATATGTAATGTCCTTCCTAGCAAGTCCATATCTCCCCTGGAAATGCTAATGTTTCCTAACAAGAGGCAGTATAACTTGAAAATACTCTTCGCAGTGTCTCTTGAAAGACATAAAATATATTTGTTGTTTTTTTCCTTTTATTGGTTTGAATGTACACATACAGATATGTACCTTCTTTTTCCCTAAGACTCCTTTTTACTTATCTCAGCTTGAGGAAGTACTAAAGAATTAGTTGACTCATTCTTTTCCCCATTGATAGAAACAGATTTCATACAAAACAAAGACCTTCTGCTTGTGAAAATAGTGCAAAATTTGGGCATGACTAGAATTTGGAGAATGTTGTAAAAGAAGAGTATGAAGGGTATGAATATTCATTTAATTTGGGAAACTAATGTCAGTGGGGTTCACTTCCTCTGTTATTAACAATATAATGCTTTCATAGGAGTGTTTCTAAGAAGTGAATTAATAAATTTAAAAAGCAAAAGCAGATTAGTAGCTCATCATCAAGAACCACTCACAGGCTAACACTGCAAACCTCATTTTAAGACTTACACTCATCTGTTCTGGGAGGAGAATAAACCCATTCAGTGAACCGTTCACACAACAGAAACTATCAGAAAAATAAGTATAGGAAGAGTGAATTCACTGGAATAATGCATTAAAACTTCAGTAAAACTTTAGTGAAATAACAGACTCAAGAACCATAAAAATCAAAGAATTATAGGATGGTTGAGGGTGAGAAGGACCTCTGGAAATCATGTAGTATCCTTCCTCAAAATAAAGTCAGCTAGAACAGTTAGTTCAGTATTGTGTTTATCTGGTCTTGAAAATTTCCAAAAATAAAGACTTCACAGCTTCCTTGGGCAACCTATTCCGGCTTTGGTCACACTCCCAATAAAAAGGTAGATTCTTTTTTAATTTCATTTTGGGTCTAATACCTGTTGTTCTTTCACTGAGCACTACTGAGAGGACTCTGGCTTTAATTTTTAGTCCCCCATCAAGCTTTTGTATACATGGATAAAATTGCCCCAGAGTCTTATCTCCTTCAGCTCTCTGAGCCACTCCCTATATGACAGGTGTTTCATGAAGAGACCTTCATGGGCTTTCACTGGACTCTCTCCAATGTGTCCATGTTTCTCTTGTACTCAGAGCCCACATTGGGTGTGCCACCCCAGATTTTTCTCCCCAGGACTGAGCTGAGGGAAAGGATCATCTCCCTCAACCTGCTGGCAACCTATTGTATCCTCACACGCAGGAGCTGATCTTTGCCACAGGGGCATATTGCTGACTTGTGGTCAACTTGTTGTCCACCCAAATCCCCGCTCCTTTCCTGCAGAACTACTTTCCATCCAGGCTTCCTCTGCCTACACATGTGAGTGGGATCATTACTGTTGAGATGCAGGATTTCATAATTCCTTTAGTTGAACTCCATGGTTTACCTACCAGTCCCTTTCTCCAGTTTGTTGGGGTTTTGACTTGTAGGACTGGACTATCAGCCGCCTCTGAAGAAGCAGTTTAGTTTGTTGAGTTTGTTTTTTATTTTTTTAGGGTATATGGAGGGTAAGAAAGCAAGTGTTAAGCCAATGAAAACTTATCTGATTTGGAATCACTGTCTATTTCCTTTGAGTATTTTCCAATTGCTACAAAAGGCAATTTCATAAAAGGCAAAATAAAAGATATATGATAGATAGATAGATAGATAGATAGATAGATAGATAGATAGATAGATAGACAGATACATAGATACATAGAATGATAGATATTATTACTGATCTCACAGGTATTTAGGATCCCTGTCAAAAATGCCTGCATAACTTGATGTTTCATCTTCATGTGATTATGCCACAGTGTTAAATCTGTAGGTAGCACTGATGCTGACACTTTGCCTTCTGCAAGCCTGTCTCAGAATGAATATGATTCAGTATGAGTATGGAGCTCAATATGCTTTAGAAGAAGGCAGACTTTGCATCATCTGACTAACTCAGGTGACTGGATATTTTAGATGGTCACATAAAAGTGCTATGCTTTCTGCAACATTTTAGTTTCACGTGAGAATTGCTTACTTCTATGAGTTGCTAGTTTTCTGAAATTAACATTAAGTCTCAGCTAAAAGAGTGGAAATTTATGCTAACATAACAAGGAGCACTTTCCATCTCCCATGTCTGCCTGCATACCATGGCTAATGCTCAAGTTACATTTTCCTACAAGTGTTCTGGTTTCCACGAGAATAAAATCCACACACGGAACAATAGAAATTTCTAAAGATCACTCCTCCAAATATAGAAATGATGGTGAATACAAGGAGTTCAGATTCACTTGCAGATCCAGATCTTTGTTTTCTTTCCGGCTGCTAGTATTTATTACTTTATTTTTGTTATGATAAGAACTCAGTTGTGAAGGCTTAGTAGATTTAATTGTAAAAC
This sequence comes from Petroica traversi, assembly GCA_025920805.1. NCBI lineage: Eukaryota > Metazoa > Chordata > Aves > Passeriformes > Petroicidae > Petroica > Petroica traversi. The sequence goes on from JAHLSL010000061.1 coordinate 277,987, forward strand.
CTGGCTCACATTTCGTATTATCTTCCACCTGAGGATATAGTCTAGTACGAGATAAGAAATAGACAGCATATCTAGAAATCTTTCAGATAAAAACTGACATCCACATTTTAGGCATCAGATAATGGATGTTCCTAACTGATGCTTGTAAACAAGTTCTTGAGGGCACTCTGTAATTACTGGGGACCTCTACATACACTCTCTAAATCTGAATCTAAACTCACCATCAGTATTCACAATGATGAAATTGTCTCAAGCTCTAATGCACACTTGCCAAATATTTTGTTTCTGTATATGTGACCAGTGCTGTCAGGGATCATCATAAGAAGATACCCTCAAGTGAAAGTAACAATGATAGAAAAGAAGTTAGCAGAGAGACTGAGGAGACTGCTCTAGGTTTAAAAACTTAGATATGATTTTGAAAAATTTGGTAGCAGATAACCTGCCTGGAATTTTCCATAGTGTGAGGTAAAAGCACTGAAATCCAATCCTGGGCATGCAAAAATGATTCAAAAGCGTGTTCAGTCTCTGAAAAAAGTGTTCTGATATTATAGAAAACATAAGAAATATTTGCAAAAGCAATAAGGGCCTTTGTTAGTTTGCACACTACAGATTTAGTCTTCATAACTAGGTGAACTTCACATTGAAGACGGCATCTTTTTCTGATGCATTACACTGGAGAAAAAGCCATTTGTGTGTGACAAATATTAGGATTAAACCCAAAAAAGGTAAGAGAGTAGTACAACCTTTTTTCCCGAATGGGATATAGAAGAGGGAGGAAAAGAATTAAACATTGAAATGAAGAACTGGTTTAGAAAATTATCTTGGAACAATGCATGCAGAAATTGTAGGCCTATATGCAATAAGTGCTATGAAATGTTTTTATGAAATACAACTTCCAGGAATTAAGTCCATCCTGAAGTTTTATGCTCATTATTTCTAAATTCAGGTAATAGAAAAAGTAAATTTGAAGTATGGAATTGTAAGCAAAGAAACAATATTTAGCAGATATGACACACTTACTTGAGTTTTAACAGATTATAGCCATTTTACTTGTAGGAAATGAAAAATATTGCAAAATGTTATGGCTTCAAGCGTGTTAAATACAGAGTATCTGTGATGTAATATTTTGCAAAAAACCTGTCATTATATTTTGAGACTGATATTTGAAACACTGAAAAGTCAAATTCAAGTTTCTCTTTCATTCTGGCAAATTATAGTGTATCATATTTGACAGGCATTCTACTTAGCAAAAGAGTCCATCAGTGTCTCATAATTCGATTCTCTAATTAAAAACTTTCAATTAAAAAAAGGGTAAAAGGTCATGTAACTGAATGTATTTGTATCCGCAGGACAAGCAAGCTGTGTTTAAAACCATAAGGCAACAATATTTGATAGTCATGGTTTAACCCCAGCTAATGACTAAGCACCTTGCAGAAAACTGTGCTGTTTGTTTGCTAGTTTGTCAGCAAAACCATCTGACTTTTGCTTTGGTACCTTGCATTCAGATATCATGGCTACACTGGAGACAGCAGCAGTCAGAGAAGTCAGGGCAATGTCTGACTGCAGGCAAAGGAGCATTTGAGCTTTGATGGGTAAAAGCTACTCCAGGGCAACTTTGCCAGTCACCTCTCTTTTGATGTGCTCATGCAGAGTTGGCACTGAGAGTGTTTCTCAAGCACAGAATTCTGGTTCCAGTGAACTGGAAATAGGTTCCTGTACACTGTGGATGGCTATTAATCTGCTGAGACTTGAAAAAAAAATGTACAGTAGCAAGGGGTAAGAACATATTCCTAACCTATGTTTTTGTCACCCAGGAAGCCTGTGATAAACAACATTTCTTGCACAATGGAACTGGCATGGGAACGCATTAATTTTTCCTTTTTCTGATTGCATTCCAACAAGCCCAATAAAACTTTAGGAGGTCAGGGATAAGTTTTACAAAAAATTAAGTGTCTGCTTTTTTGTGCTGCGTAAACATATAATATGAAAGGAAGCTATTCCCTCTGAAACCATAAGGCTATAGCAATGCATTACAACATGGTATTCAGGAAACAGCATTTCTATGCTGGCTGCTCCCCATATTCCCTTCTATGAACTCATCCTCTTTTTTTCCTTTCTATAGCAAATGTAGACATCTGGAACTTTAAAACCAATTTACTTAAGTAAATTTTTGTTTACTTAAGTAAACAAAATTGAAATTACTTTTGTTTCAGTGGTTGAACAATTACTTCTCTGTACGCAGCCAATACTGCCACAAGACCATTCTTTTCAGACTGTATTTTCTGCATAGTACCCTTAATATTTTTTGAATGGTAAAGAATATATTAGTGAATAGAGTAAGAGGAGTCATACTTTTATACCTTCATGTTAAAATTTATTTTTTCTCCTTTCCTTTGCCCCATAACTTAAAACCAACATCTCTGTTCCAAGAAGATTTGCTGTCAGCAATTGACATTATAGGTGCCAAGAGTAGAATATAGGTACAATTTGAACAGCAAACAAGGTTCAATACTGAAGTTAAAACTTTCAAGTAAGCAAAATTATGGTGACATTAATTAAAGTGACAAAAACAGAGTGAATAATAATCTTGCTTTTCAGAACTCTAATACAGCCCATAAACAAAGAAACAAACCTATTTTTGAGTTTTGCCATTCTTTAATGTATATATTTTTGCATAAAATATTAACTGAGTTATTCATTAATTTCCTACATAAATCAGCTACAAGTGACCACCAAATGGCTATGTCTGTCTAGTGCACAAATCCTTTCAAAGAAATCAAAGAGTGAAAATAAGAAAAACCATTAGTCCAGCATGATTGAATGGATAAACTCAGGGACACAGAAAGGCTGTCCCAAGTCACAAAACTGCAACAGAAAGGGCTTATGTGTCAACATAGCCAAGAGGTTTAAAAAAGGTGTTTCACTCTGTTGGTGTTACTTAGAAATCAAGCAGTTAGCATATATTTTAGTTATTTTGTTATGCAATTACATCAATCCACAAAGGACCAAATGAATCTTCTGGGTTCTATGTGGGAATAAAAAACAACTTCACAGTACTAGAGCTGATACTGGTAGACCTTTATCAAATTATTTCCTCCTCTAATTTAAGGTTAGTCTTCAGATAAACTGCACCCCAACTTCTATAGCAGATAAAATGATATCTTCTCAGACTTCTCAGATGGAGAGAAAATTTTCAAGTGTACATATGCTTGGTGAAAATTATGAAAGAGTTGAGAGTGGTAAAGTGAGAAAGAAGTTAAGCTTGTGAGGGTGCCAAATAGCAGAAGAAAACCATTGGCTTCCCAAATGGAAAATAAGGTAAGAAAAATACATTCTCCCCTTCTAATTTCCATTTCAGTTTAAGATTATCTCAAAAGAAGCTTGTGCTATTAATTCAGGTTGGGATTTTACAGTCTGTGTTGGCTTATCTGTTCTTTCATTAGGAGTATTGAAAAGTTTACTCTTCAACTCATTCAGCCTTAACATTCTTATCTGGTCTTGAAAGTCTCTTGGTAAGTTACTTTAAGGATTTTGTACAATTGAAATCAAATCTGAAGGTTTTAAAGTAGAATACTTAACTTCTTGTAATAGCCCTTCTAAGTCCACTTGCCAATATGATAGCAGTTTCAATACATAACAGTACTGGAAAAAAAGAAATACATTATACAGCAATACCATGATTTTTGAAATGCAATCTACATATTAAAAGAGGTACTCATGGTTTTTGTGGTGATGATCTTGTTGTTGGAAGGGTGGGTTTGAGTTTTTTGTCGTTGTTTTGCTTTGGGGTTTTGAAGTTTTGGGGATACTTTTTTTGCCCGAGTTAGTTTTTGTTCCCTTTAATTTCATCAGAGAAAATAAAGTCAAGTACATTCAGTTTTTTGTTTAAAACAACTTGGGATTCTATTTATACTTTTCACTATACAAATTTTACTGGATATAAATATGAAGCTGGTCATGTGATATAATGTGCAATCATCTTTCCAGTGAAAGATTCAGTCATCCCACACACCCACAGCAAAAAGGGACTAAGAAGGGTAGACTTTCAGGCAAATAAATTGTTTTGTGAATGCAGTTTCGATCTCCTCTGACCAACAGAAGAACATCTGAACTACAGAACAGAGTCTTACATTCCAGGATGAAATCCTCATTTCTAATATGTTAAAGGAAGTCAGCAGGCAAGGAAGGGGAAAACTTGGGAAGGTGTTCACTTGTAGTCTGTATGTCTAAAAGATTTTTTATTTCTTTATTAATACTGTTGTGATAGGAAATACATATCTGTTCCAGGAAAAACACGAGGTATATCCAGTTAAGTGTCCTTGCCACTGATGTCAATATGGTTCTTGCATTTTGGGCTACCAAGTGGCTTTCAGTGAAGATGTCTCATGACCTTCTGGCTGACTCTCCTTGGATGACTCCACTGTGTAACTAGAGAGCGGAAGGCAGACAACATCCCTGAAACAACAATATTTCCCTTAATAAAATTGATCCTCGACGTGCAGACAGACTGAACTCCAAGAGAAGAGAGACATTCATATTTGCCCTTTTTCCCTGTACTCATAAGCATATGGAATTTGTGTCTTGAGAAGTACTTAATCTCTTGTTAGGTTAACAATCTAACAACCTAGGTTGTTGACCAAGTCCTAAGCAGTTGAAATTTTGGTGACAGGCATCTAAGTCAGGCAGACCTCTTTCTACCCAAAGAACTCCCCACATTAATTTTCCAAACACAGAATTCCTCTGCAAACTTTGAAAGAGATGGCACAACTGGAATAAAGCATCATGGATTTAAAAACTGTCCCTTAATTGCTACCTTTGATTTATTATACAGTCCATTTCTAAAATATTTGTGTTCTCTATTTTTCCATTAACATGGATGATGTAATGAAAGTGATCCTAGCAATTAACAGTTTAAGTGTTTTTAAATCTAAAGCAACTGTTTCAGAATGAAGAAATAATTGCCAACTAGGTGCTTGCTTAATAGTTGTGTTAAATACCACGTAGACAAGACTCCAGAAAATGTTTCAAGCAAAAGCTAAACTTGAAGAATTAACCCTCCTGAAACAGTTTGTTATAGGGCGGGAAAATTACATAAGCTGTATGAGCAAGTTTCCTCCTGTGTATTCTTTCCCCAGGCTGCGCAAGTACATGAAATTTTAGTAATGAATGTAGTGTTTATAACTGGTGTTGATCTGATGCAACTTGAGGCTAAGCCCAGCATTTATTCACAGAAGAAGGCTGTTCCAATGCTCAGAAATTCACTTCAGCCTATTACTGCTCATTACTCTCCTTATTAATTTATTTTCTGAAAATAATTAATGCTCTCGCACTTCTAATCACTGTTCAAAAACTTCTGTCTCACTAAAACATTTTAGAGTGAGAAGGCATCCTGTCTCAATAACATAAACTCTCTACAAGAATCCTTTTTTCATAATAGGTACACCAGAAAATATCCCAATTAGTGTGCTTCTACATGTGTATGTTTCCTGAGAAGAGTAAAATCTAATCTTTGTCATTTGTCATATGTGTCTAATCAACTAAAAACATTGTCAGAAAAGTCTTATTTGCACAGTCTGTCCAAAGAGTCCAATATACCAACTGCAATACTGAGTCTTGCTTTTGTATGCAGTAATGCCTTCTTCTTGTGTAGTTCTAGATAGTAAATTAATTTCATTAATATTTTTGTAATTTCTTTCCTTGCAGCTCTTAAGCCATGAGATAAAATGACTACCTTGCTGGCTAGTACCTAGGAATATAATAACAATGGCCATTTATGTATTTGGAGTATCACAAAAGGACACTGAACAAATTTATTGTCATGTTTCAGTTGAGTCTGACATACTTAGATCTGAAGTTTTTGAAACTAATACTACTATTTATTTACTAATCATACAAATTTGTTAATTCCTGGGATAGGGACAAGTTCTATGCCTCTGCACCAATTTATTTGCTCCAGTTCTACTAACAATGCATGGTGAGTTTTCTTGACTAACCTGTATGGCTCTGTCAATGCTCTTATGCCTAAAATGTAGATGGTAGTGGAGAAAAGCAATTCTCTTGAATAAAATGTCAATAGTCCCTGGAGAGAAGAAGATGTCTTTGAAAATCTGTGGAAAAAGTTTAGGCAGAAAGACTGTCCCTGTAGAGGTCTTCAAAGGCATCTGTCTTTTCTGGTTATTCAGGGAATTAAGGATGATCTTTTCAACTATAACCTAAAATTTATCCATAAGTTACATGACTAAGTTAAAGCTCTTCAAGTTTAAAATCTAAACATCAATAGGGTGTGCTCAATTAACCTGTTTATATAAACTGAAATCATTAGATGAGAAACAGAAGAAAGCATGCTATTATTTTTGCCATAACAAGCCTCCTCCTGCTTTCTTTGCATCTTATTTTTGTGCTGAGAATGTGTTTTATCAGTATTTAGTATAGTTCTTTAAGTTCCTTTACTTTTGGCATATAGTACAGAGCTTGTACCTACTATTCCCATTTGTGTTATAGTTGAAGTAGAAGCACACTTCATCCTAGCTCCAACTGTCACATATATACTTCTGTTCATTCCTTCAGCTACAGAGAAAGGATATTTTTGTAAGTAGCCCTCAGTCTGATACAGCTACTGGGACTTAAAATGACTTCTTCCAATTATCACCTATAAAGAATATTTGACTGTAGACAATTTGTCAAGTGCAGTTCAGGCTCTTGTAGTGATAACAAGTCCTTTCTTCTTATTTTTAAAGTATTAGCTGACAGAAAGTAATACATATACTTCCAAAAAATAAACAAGATTGCCAAGGCACTCAGCAACAATGCTCTAAATAATTGTGTTCATTTGATTTCGCTGGTTTTTATACATGCATATCTCACAAAGTTTAAAAGAATTTCACACAGCTTAAAACTTTCAACTAAATTGCATACTGCTATGCCTTTCATAGACCAATGTAGAACAGATTTTTATTTAATTCTGTTTAGAAAATATGTAGGAATAATCAACCTTAAAGCAAGACTTTTTTGTATCCTACAACACATGCCTTCAAGAACTCAATTTTTTTCAGTTTTTCTCTCTCACAGAGACAGATACTGCTCCAGAGGACAAGCATGTATCTTGGATGTGAGTAAAAATTTACTGAATAATCTGAAAAAACCCACAAATTTATGGCTTAAAGACAAATCTAACCCTTCTCATTTAATTTTAGAGCCCTGAAGTAAAGTTTTAGAGCAAAACAAAACAAGCAGGACTAGAGGCATGTACTTTGGGTCTCCTCACCAGTGTCAAGCCTAGAGGGTCATTGTTCAGCTACTGTGACTGTAGACAAGAGCAATTATCTTATCAGTTCACTCTCCTGCCACTGATCCAATAACTAGTAGTAGATGGTAAAGATTCAGGCACAAGAAGTGATTGAAAACAACCTGATCACAGTAATACATTTTCCCAGTTCAGCTGATGGTACATTTATTCCCTGAAATACAAGTTGTCATATAGTTTTATAGTATAATATTAAAAGGAATTTCTTATTTACTTTTTACACACAGTCTGCCATTTTCTTCATATTGACTCTTTCTCCATTTATTTGCTAGAGTTTTAAAATAAGTATTTTTTGATCTTAGCTTTCTTTTTGTCTGGGGACCTGGCTCTTATCTCAAGTCACATTGTCACCAGTTGATCTCTGAATCTCTTCTGTAGTGAGGGAAGCTTCTACACTTTGGCCCAAGTTCAGTTTCCAAACAGGCTGCAAGTATAGCCAGAGTAATGCACACTGTAACAATATCTGAGATTACAAAAGCATGGACAATGTTCACAGCCAGAAGAAATCTCCATTTATCAAAGGGAAGGCTGAGTCCTTCTCATTGACCTCTCCCTAGTGCCCTGAGTTTCCTACTCCTATGCTGCACTTTCTTCTTGAGAAGAAAAGGGAGGGAAAAGCAACTGTAGGGCTTAATGATGGGATAAGTCTTACCCTTAGAAAAAACAGTTGTGTCCAGGGGATTTTTTCATCATTATACTTCACTCTGATCAAGTAAGTGACTCCTAAGAACAAAATCCAGGGGAAAAAAATAAAGAACCCAGCTCAGTCTGCCCCTTCTGATGTAAATGACAAGATTAAAATCAGAAATAATTTTCTAAATAAATACTGGCAAAATGATTGTTTGAAATATAGCATAACCTTTCTCATTCCAATAATCTACACATTCTGTAATTCACACTAAAATTTGGCAATTACTTGCTGCCTCAACAAAGTTTAAATATGAAAATCTTTTAGTGACAGCTCAAATTATTAAACTATTATTTTAAAAAAGCATTACAGCCTGTTTCATGTTATGAAATAAGAAATAATGGAAATCTAATGGTTAGAATAAATAAAACCACTTTTGTTTTCATGAGTTATTCTTGATATTTCAGATGTTTTTGTTTGTTTGCTAATTCAACAAACTTCAATATTTTACAGTCTTCCAAACACTAATTATCATGACTTGAAAAAAGATATAATTATTGCTAAAATTAGTGTATTATTTAACAGACTACAAAATCTAGCATATGTTACTGCTTATGGTGTCATTTGAGTAGGATTCTAGGTATAGAATAAAATTAGAGAGTTAGAATCTGATGTAGAAATCTATTCTCTCAAGAAGTTATCACTTAGTTGACCCCTTTTTTAGACGCTGCCTACAGTTCTCAAATTTTTCAACAGTCCTGAAAACCCATAGGGTGCATGACAAAACAAAAGCATTTTTACTGTAGTTTTTGATATCACACATGAAAAGTGTGTAGCAATTCTGTTTTTTGGCACTGATAATACATTTTTAATTAGCAACCTGCATACTAAATCACTCTTTTTCACAAACTTGCAGCGATCTGACTTCTTCTGCACCTCTCATTTAAAAAAAGAGAAGACTCCATAGAATCACAGAATGATTTGGGTTGGAAAGGATCTCTAAGATCATCTGGTTTCAACCCCTCTGCCAGAGAAAGGGACACTTGTCACTAGATCAAGTTGCTCAGAGCTCCATCCAACTTGGCCTTGAACAGTGCCAGGGATGAGGCAACCACTGCTTCTCTGGGCAACCTGTTCCAATGTCACACCACCCCCCAAGTAAATAATTTTTCCTAATATCTCATCTAAACCTGCCCTCTTTCTGTTTGAAGCCATTCTCACTTGTCCTGTCACTTGTCCTGTCATGCTGTGTTAGATACCGTCACCCTTGGATACAGTTAAGCACTTGTCTTGAAAAAGAAGGCACTGGCTTTCAGAACAGCAAAAACATCCAATTTTCTCTTTCAATTCAGAAGGACAAACTAACATCAAGTCAGACTAAAATTTCTATGGCAATTTATCCTATTTAAACTGTTTTGGTGGGAAGAGTACAGAACAGTTAAAGCTCAAGGCACTGGTATTTCTTTATTTTCTCCACAGATGTTTTCCTTAATGATTTCTTAAAAGAGAGGTTCTAAGTTCTTTTTGAATATCATTTGATGGATTTTATTTTCTTGTTTTTTTCTCTTGTACTTTTTCTACTGTTTTACACAGGAAATTTTTAATTATTTCATTTTGACACTGATATATTTCCTGGTATCCATGTTTCTTAGGAGGCATTGTTCAGTTCCAGCAGCTTAAGATGCTTTTTTCTGCTTCATCTTTGAAATACATTACGAAAAATTGCAGTTGAAAATACTTGAAATTGAAAGCACTCTGGCCAGTTCTTTAATGGAATATCTATTACTTGGCCGAAATACATTATTGGAATGATACAGTTCCCAGTTTTGGCCCACAGCAGAATAACAATATTAATAAAGTTGAGTGCATTCAGCACAAAGCAACCACAATGGTCAGTGCCTGGAGTACTTCCCCTGGAAAGAGAGTGCAAGAAAGCCAGTCTTCATCAGTCTGGAGAGAAGTCAACTTGGCAGATGTTAACAGCAGCCCTGATAATTCTGAAGAGATTATAAAACAGATGTAGCCAGGCTCTTCACCATGGTTCACTGTGAGAGGAGAAAATTATGGAGGCTGAAACAAGAGAGCACCCACACAGGTATTGGAGAAACCTTTTCATCACAAGGACAGCAAATCATTGGAAGAGGTGTTCCGGAAGACTCTGCAGTCTCTATCCTTGGAGGTTGTCAAAATTTGACTGGATACAAATCTGATAAACTATGGCTGACCCTTCTTTGGAGTGGAGGTTGGACTAGAGGTCTGCATTAAAACTTGTATTCTTCCATGAATGACTAAAGATATGGAATATGCAGCCTCCCAAGTTTGAAGGAAAGTAGAATTTTTCTTGATTTAAATATGGGAAGTTTTCACTGTGATGTTTTCACACTGGTAAGTTTAAACCATATTATTTTTAAGAGCACTACCAGGCCAGGAGGAAAGAAATAACAACATCTAGGCACATTTAGCAATAATAATTGAAACCCGTCTGGCTAATACTGGCTAATACTAAAATTCCAGCATTTTGAGGAGCAGAGAAACTGGTAGTTAGTATTCCAAAAGAAAAGAAAAAAAACTAGAAAGAACTCTCTATACATGACTGTAATGTAATCTCAGAATCTTCTCTTACATCTGTTATTAAAATATGTTCTGCTGGAAAAAACTAAAAATTGTTAATGCATGACTCAGTTTAGGTCAACATAGACATTTAGTTTCATTAGTTTTGCATCCTCAAATGATATTTACTGTTTATCTACTACTCTGATAAGGCTTAGATCTTGTAAGGATTAGGAAAAGATCAGGAATAAGTTGAATGCTCTTAGGTTAAAATAACTATATCATTTATGGCCACTACTATTGAGTTTGCATATACCATGTATTTAAGAAGATCAATGCTAAGAGACTGGCCAGTCTGGTTAGGAAACCTTTAACATGAAGGTGATGGGGTGAAGGAGTTGACAACTCACAAACAAATGAAGAAATAGTGAACCAGGTTTTCATGCAAAGGAAGGTAGGTGGTGAAGGCATGAAATGCCTTATAACCAACAAAACAGGGAAGGATTCCCACTCTAAACCTATGCACAGAAATGAAGAGACGCTCAGAGAACAGCATAAGGGGAAGGTCTTAGTATTTCCCTTAAAAATCAGCATCACTCAGTGCTTCTCTGATGTGTCTGTGCACTAATACACAGAAAATGGGTTACACAGAGAGGAAGAAGAGGTCCCCACAAAGATTCAGGGCAGACATAGTTGGGATCACAGGGATGCGTTGAGGTACCTCACACAACTGGAGAACTGCAGTGAAGGGTTACAGGCATGGATTTGGATATGGATATAGGGGAGGTGCTCTGTTGGATATTGTATTTACAAACAAAAATGATCTTTTGCAGAAGGTAAAGGTTTGAACACAGTTTTGGCTGCTGTGATCATGAGATGGTGGAGTCCAGGATCCTGAGAGAAAGGAACAAGGCAAATGGTAGAATCACAATTCTGGACAGTAGTGCAGCAGATTGTGACCTGGTCAAGGTTCTTCTTTCAGGAATCCATGGGAGATCATCCTGGAGACAGGTGGGATCACCTCATCCTTTCCAGATCAAGTTCTTTAAGCTCAAGAATGGCCCATCCCTATGAGCAGAAAATAAAGCTAAGGAGACAGGAGGCCTGCAGCTGAATAAGGTTGTTCTGAGAAAACTCAAGTTTGAAAAGGACTAGAAAGTGACAGGAAGTTGATCAACAGCATAGACTTTCTAAAAGCAAAATACTGCCTTACCAAGCTCATAGACTTTTATAATGAAATGGCCAACTTGATGGATATGGAGATATTTATCTTGACTTTAGCAAGGCTTTCATCACTGTCTGCTCTAATATCCCCATTGACAAACTGATGAAATACAGACTAGACAAGTGGACAGTGAGGCAAATTGAAAACTGGCTGCACTGCTGGGCTTAAAAGGTTGTAGTTAGTAGCATGAACTTCATCTGGAAACCAGTCACCATTGGTGTACCCTAGGGGCCAGTACTGTTTAATGACTTTATCAGTAATCAGGTTAAAGGGACAGTTTGTCAGCTCTCAGGACCTTTGCAAACAAAACTGGAAGGAGGGGCAGATAGACTAGATGGATGTGCCATCCAGAGGAATCTCAACAGGTTGGAAAAATGGAAAAACAGGAGCTGCTACTACTGAGTTTCAACCAACTTGGAAGCCATTGTAAGATATTGTAAGGTCATTGTAAGGTAGACTCCTGTGTTACCTACATCACATATCACATATTTTCAGATCTGAGAATTTTAAAATCTCACCCTAGTTGTTTTCCTATCTCTACACAAATGTTTTGGCTTTCCTTGTTGGGGTACCTCTGCCCCAGCTGCTGCTGGAACACTTATCCATGCACCTCACAGCAGCTGACAAGCAGCTGAGCACAAACACATGTCACTCAGAGCTCACCTGGTCTGGCAGCTTGTAGATAAGAACTTCTGAATCCACTGAAAACCTACAGGAAAATGTTAGTTATCTTTTCCATATGAGTAAAGAATACCTAGAAATGCTTCTTTTTAGATTTATTACACAAAATTACCAAGCTGTAGTATCAGGTTTTGCTGCTTGGTGCTTTTTTACCTTGTTCCAATTCTATTTATTTGTTTCAATTAAGAGTTGACTTGTTGTTGAGTTATGGCATAATATTTTACACTTCGTGAATTTAACAACACTCAGGCTCCACTGCTGTACCTACTCATGCACAAGGTGTGAATTGTAGCTTCATTACTCACACTCTGTCATCTCTCATTGTTTAAGCATTATGTTGAGGTCAAACAGAAAGATGAATTTGTTTTAAGTTTTGCTCCTGTCAGTTAAAACTCACTTTGAATATTTCACAGTAATAGCTTGTCAACAAAAAAATAAATTATTTAAGAACAAGCAATTCCTAATATATTTTAGAAGTGCACAACTGTTGGCACAGAAGCCCAAGATCATGGAATCATGGAATAATTTGGGTTGGAAGAGACCTTAAAGATCATCTAGTTTCAATCCCCCTGCCATGGGCAGGGACACCGTCCTCTAGATCAAAAGATGCATTCATCCTGACTGAGTGTGGTCCATTCACTGACATTCCAGCTGCCCGGACAGGTTTTTGTCTTTGGTAACCTATCTGAATAATAATACCAAGATAATAATATCATAATTCTCTGGGTAAGGGATGATCACGGGCTCTAATACTCTGCTCTGAAAGAAGCCCAAGTAACTCGGAGAAAATATTTGAATGCCTCTGTGTTTAGAAGTTTATCTATTGGGAAAATATTTAAATTCTTACAAATTTTTTCCCTCAATAATATATACTTTTTTTTCTTTTTTTGGTATTTTTTTCAGTATTGCTGCTCTGAATATGAAAGTTCTGTGCTTGTTTTCAACAATTATTGCAATTTATTTGCCACCATAACATATTTTCAAAAACTGATAAAATCTCCTTGGCTATGAAGAAGGCATTATCATCCATTCTGTTGGAACTGTTTTAATATACTAACCTAAAAACCTAGAAACTTCACACAGGAAGAAATTAAAAACTTCAAAGTGTACATGATTTAAAAAACTTCATATTATAGTTGGAAGAAGGAATGTTTCCAATTGTGCCAAGGACTTAGTGCCTTCACTCTTAAATTAAAATAAAAAATTTTTAATCGTTAAGGAAACAAACTCTATGAAAATACTGCATCATTTCCTTCATAATTGGATATCAAGATAATTTTATAGGCCTTGAAAGATTAAAAATTTCCTTGTCAATGCATATATTCTATTTTGGAATGCTTTCTGACTGTTAAGAAAACAGATTATGAAAACATTAATTTCATTTTAAGTTTGACACTATTTTGTAGGACGAGGTATTTAATTTCACTTTTTTTTTCTTTTTTTTCCTTTTTTTTTTTTTGGAAGCTCAATATAACTGTGAAATTAGAGGCATCATGAAAATACTCTTTTTCAGGCTCTCTAGATTTAAAAATCAGGCAACAACTTACCTAAGAAAAACAGTTTGGTTTGGGGTTTTTTTGTTTTTTTCTGGATGTGCCTGAACTGACACCATCACGTCTGAGCATTTAGTTCCCCTGTGTGGTTCATCTTGTGTTTGACAAATCATGCTCATTGGGTCACTGTAACTCTCTCTTGTGTTTGAGATCCTTATGTGTACAGCCATATTTTTTTAAAGTCAGGCTCTGTGCTCTACTGCTCTCTTTCTTCCATCCCTCAAGATCCTGATCTCCAGTTTTGTGGCTGCTGCTGCCAGGACTGCCACTCTGTCAGTCCCAACACATTCTTCCATGAAAAGTGACACCCAACAATACAGATGGAGTAATGATGGGATTTCTTGGATATCACTAACTTCAATTTTACATCATAGGGTTTATGGCCAGTGCCTGATCTCCATGTACCTCTTGTTTACACTGAGTTCAATCTTATCATGTCTTGCTTGCTGTGAAGACACTGAAATGGAAGATAATATTCCAGTAGCAATTTTGCCTTTGGAATGTAAAGAGGCCAAATTGCTTTTTTTTCCTTTGTATTATCCACTATATATACATCTACACAAAAAATTTTTAGGCCCTTTCACTGCAGTATTGTGCTAAAAGGTCATGCTGATTAGCTACAGTGACTCTTTCTATGAATCTATCACTAGTTTCCAAGACAAAATGTTGTTACTGATTAATAATCATCCTGCAACTTTCCCTGTGCTTAATTTCACCATAACTGAGCTTCTGTTTGGTTGAAATTGAAGATAAAAAGGTTTTTAAGTACCCTAAATCCACCTCTGATTTTATTTGACCTAATTATATAAGTCTCTAATTTACAGTTACCAAGCCACATTTTCAGCTGGTGTAAATCAAGGTGACTTGCTGTTTACCTCAAGTAATGATCTATTCCACACACTGCAGTTACTTAAATGAAGCACAGAGAAGACATGTATATGATACATATTATTGACTGCTTTACTCATAATAAATTAAGATTAATATTAAATGTTATGTTGCATAAAAAGTGAGCTCACAACCATTTGGAAAAATGAGGAATCTGATGTCCTAATTGCATAGAAATTAAAATTATTTTTTTAATCAAAACATTGACTACTCTGAGAGATGAGATTGGCATAAGGCCATTGTTCCTCTGAGGCTTTCCTTCTCTATTTCAGTGAATCTACCTTCTCTTTACTTCTATAAATAAATATACACGTTTGATAAGCTTTTCTCTTTCCTAGAACTTTCCTGTGATTCTTCCATCAGTCAGAAGACAGCATAAATGCATTTTCCTCAGTAGGTGGGACAAATTCAGCTATGTAACGGTAACCATTTAATGACTATACGAATACATTTGCCCTTAAAACTCATTCTTAAAAGAAAATGTCAAAAAAAATATAAAGTTTGAGCTGGAAGGGACTTTAAAGATCATCTAGTTTCAAGGCACCACCATTAGGGACACCTTCCACTACACCAACTCGTTCAAAACCCCATCCAGCACATTTCCAGGGATGAGGAATCCACAGCTTCTCTGGCTAACCTGTTCCAGTGTTGCATTGCCCTCACAGTGAAGAATTTCTTCCTTTTATCTCATCTAAATCTACCCTCCTTCAGGTCAAAGAAATTTCCTCTTGTCCTATCACTACAAGTTCTTGTACAAAGTCCTCCTCTGGCTTTCCTGTGGGACCACTTCAGGTACTGGAAGGTGCTGTAAAATCTGCCCACAGCCTTCTCTTCTCTAGGCTGAACAGCACTGAATCTCTCAGCCTGTCTTCATAGGAGAGGTGCTCCAGCCCTCTGGTCCTCTTTATGTGCCTCTTCTGGACTTCAGCAGACCCAAGTACTTAAGTTGAGGGCACCAGAGCTGGACATGGTACTCCAGATGGGGTCTCATGAGAGATGAGCAGAGGGGGAGAATTAGCTCTTTTTACTTTCCTGTCAGGTTTCTTTTGATGCAAAGAGGGTGCAGTTAGCTTTCTGGTCTGTGAGTACACATTGCTGGATCATGCTGAACTTTTAAGATGACATTCAGTCTGGTGAATGAGACAGGCTATTTGTGAAGCAGATACTGGCTGAATGTAATTTTTTTTCCCTCTGCAAAACTGAATGAGAGCTTCCTTGTTCCACTATGAAGAGAACAAAAGGAAGCATGTTGGCAGGAAGTTAGCACAGCCAGAGAACTGCTAAAGGAGTAAATGTGTGAGACGAGAGGTGGAAGAAATGTTGACAAAGAAACACATCTTGGTACAGTTCATCCTCTCTTTGTGAATGGAGTGTGCTGTCAGATCCTGAGCCAATACCATATGGAGGATGCAGGTAAGACTTATTATCATAGCCTGTTTTTTTATTTATATATGTGTTTAAAGGCACAGAAAAAGTAAAGAAATCCTACCTTTTGCCGTATCTTACCCAGAAGTCTCCCATTTTTTTTTATTCTGCTGTGCAGCAGCTCACATTTGATCCTTTATAGAATTTATTACTATTATGCTAACAAAAGCATGTCTGATTTTCTGCAGTTCCTCCAATGCCTGACAAATGACATCACCTTTGTTCCCCTCTCTCAGAGAATATGCTGTTGTTGACCTAAATCCTCACGTTTTTATGAACCTTTACAAATAACTACTTGCAAAGAGGTTGCTATGTACTGTACTTCTACTTACTCTCCCGCAAGTGTGCAGACTTTCACTGAATTAATTCTGTACAAGATATCATTTAATATTGCCCTACACAGGTCAAAAGCCTTTATAATATTTAAACAATTTCGTGTAGCAATATTATATTCAGACAATCACCATCCAACTCCAACTCACGTTTGTATCCTTCCAAATGTTTCCATCAGTGTTCCTGAATTCAGAGCACTTCACTTTTCCTTTCCTACTCTGCCAAAAAATGCCTCAAATGCAATTTTTCTGTGCTGCCAAAGTAGTTATTTTGTCATGTAGATCTATATACATCACAGGAAATTGAAGAGTTGTTCCTGTATTTCAAGGAGGAAAGCTTTTGCTCACTGACCTGCAAATGCTACAAAAAAAATCTATTTTAAATTGAATGTTGATCCAAATAAGAAAGGACTGTACCAGATAACATGAAAAACGAAGCACTCATCATCCAATTATTCTTTACTAAAGTCAATCATCTTGCTTTCTGTGATTGTAGAGCAAACACAAAAAGCAGTTGACTATCTTGTTACCATGGAATTTGGGCAAAATTATTAGTACAGTTATAATGTTAAATCTTGACCTTTCTGATACAGGGCCGGCCATTTTTCTCATTATAAGTATAATGCTAGGGATAAGAGGACCCAGTTCATTATCAGGTCTCCTGTTATGGACACAAGTAATAATAAAGAATGAAGGAATAGACATACCACTTTCACAATAAAAATAACTGCTTCCTCCTATAAGACTGTTGAGGCCATGTTGCAGTAATGGGCCTTGTGGGCCACTTTTCTGCTCTTCCAAGCAGGAACAAAATGTATTATTACACCTTTTGCTGATTACAGCACATAGAGAAGGTAAGTGATGGACACAGAGCATAAAATAAATCCTGTATCGATATACTGAACTGCTTAAGGCCTCATTTCACAAGTGGAACATATTTTTTTTTGCTTATGTCTTTTTTTATGAAGAAAGATATGACACTGATAAATGTTTTCATGTCTTCATCACAGCATCAGTGGAACAGAATACAAGACAGTGTTATCATGCTTGATTAATTTGAAAAAGGACATTTTAAAGGGCTTATGGTTGTTTTATCACACATCAAAAATCTTGGTAAAAAAAGTGAATTTTTGAAAATTCATTTTCATTTGTAGTTTGCAGCAGAAGCCTCTGCCCCTCCCTTTGCATGAGTCATGGATGAATGAAAGGACAACAGTGTACGTGTAGAAACAATAAATCTTGCTGTCCTGGCACCTGGATAGACAATCCTGCTTGATCTAGTTCAAGGCAAGAAACATGAATCAAACATCACATCAAAATGGCAGAGTCCTTATATTTCATATTATCTGTGGGAAGGGCAGTTGAAATGCAGTAATATAAAGATTAATTGAAGGTAAAAGCTATGTAAAGAATAAAACACATCAAATGTATTTGCTGGGGCTTAAGCTCTGCTTAACTTAGCTCTGCTAACCTCTTTTCTGTTTTCTTTCACAAAATTGCCCTGACTATCCAACCAAGAAACAATCCTGAATTTGAAGCACGCAATCATGCACAAACACTTTCCAAAATCCTGTCAAAGGAGGTGTTTATTGACACAGTCTCAAAAAAAAAAAAAAAAGTTTCCAGGTGCGTTTAATGAATGAGTGTTTGTATATTTTAAGTTTGTAACTGCTTCAGAGACACCAGCTGGGAGAAATAGGCTTCACTACAGTCAGTGGAATCAGGACTTCAGGATGAGGGAATAAAAGCTAAAGCTGTAACTGGTGGGGGATAGATGTAGCCTGCATTTCATCATCTGTTTTTATTTATACACAAATTTTTCCTATCATCTTTATTGTCATGTGCTACCTCAAGCTCCTAGACAGACTCATTTTAATTAAGATATCAAGACATATGGACACGTTGTAAACCACAAAGGCTAGCAATTCGATTGGGAAGATGCAATGTGTTATTTGGGAATGTGTGTTGCAGTTCTGTTTTTGAAAGTTGTACCTAGTGATGGCAAACACATTCCTTAAGTTTTACAGACCTGTTCATTTTGAAAGCTGTTCAATTACAAGAAAACTTGCAACACTATGCAAAGAACAGTTCCTAATAATATCCTTCTTTGTGCCATTTTTGTCTTTCATTTATAGTAGGTAACTAGCTTAAATGGAAGTTCAAGAAATATGTTATACACCAAAAATGAAAAATTAATTCAGTGTTATATCTTATGGAATCCCAAGTCTGATGAATTACAAGCTAGATGTGTTAAAGACATAAATATGTACCCTCATAAATTTATGTGGAGGATTTATTTATTTTCAGTAATTGTCATTCTTTTTCCCATGCAATCATTCATAATCATAAGCAGTTATAAATATCAGCAATATTTTTTCAAATCCAGTTCAAGATTTTAGACTCTTCCATTATGAAATGTCTGGTACAAGACCTGATTTTTATGCAAAACTTCTTGGCACTTCATAGAAAAATTGCAATTATAAGTTGTTTTGAGCTGACACATTCAGAGGGTGATTTCTGAATTCCTGGAAACTGAATAATCATAGAATTGAACCATGGAATCTTATAGGCTGGAAAAGACCTTTAAGATCATTGAGTCCAACTGTTAACCAGCCCTGCCAAGTCCACTACTAAATCATGTACCCAAGGGCCACATCTACATGTCTTCTGAATAACTCTGGGCTTGGTGACTCAGTAATGTCCCCGGGTATTTAATTCCTCCCATCCTGATGCCTACTTCACAGAATCACTGCATTTAACTGAGCTTGCTGACAGTACAGTACAACAACACATTGGATGTTATATTCATAAGATTTTATGTAGAAATCCTCTAGGAAAATGGTTTGAAAAACATTCTACTTATGTGATAAGTGCAAAAGAAAAATATATTTCTGAATGCTTCAAAAGCAAAAACTAGATATGTTCTGGTTTTGGCAATACTTCTATAACTGCAGGGAGCCAGAACTGAACAAGTATTATCTGGGCCATGAGAATTCCACAGAATTTTGGAAGACACACTTTTGCTTTTTATTTCTTTTCACTGTTGAGTGTTAAGGAATTCCTGACACATAATATAGAAAATGTTTTCAACTTCAGTCCTTGTCAACTCTTCAATAGTTCTGCCTTCTTGTTTCAGAAAATGAATATACACAATGTTTTCATTTGTCTGTTTGACAAATACTCCTGAATGCTCAATAACTTATCTTTGAAATTAACCTGTCAGAGTAATCATGACACAAATATAATGATGAAACATTACTCTGCTTTAAAGATGAATTTCTGTAACAGTAATAACTGGCCCCTGGGGCATTACTGATTGATGAAGCAATACCTCAATAGAAATTGAACTAATTTATGTGCAGGTCTATAAGAAAAATCTGCATATTCTATGTGAAGTTTCATTTGGCTAACCATGAACAAAATCATGAAGTTTGTGGACTTTGATTTATGTTTGTTCAAGAGACATGTTGAGATGATGTATATATTAATCTAGAATATAACAAAAATATATATGCATGCATATATCCTGTTTCTGCATTGTACATTATTTATTTGCAATGTTCCACATTAAGATAAGATAAGCTTATTTAGCTTTGAAAATATCTAGCAGCTAATTATTAAACTAAAATTAAAGTTTTTATATACCAACAATTTTTGCATAATGAAGAAGTATAAAGCATATATTGCCAAATTCAAACCCAGAACTGTACTTTCTGTAATTGAATATTAACAACTTGTAAAGTTAATCTCAATATTCCTTGCCTGATTGAGAAAGTACAGGAATGGTAATAATTATTGCACATAATAGCAGCTGTATGCCCTTACCTTTTTTTACTTCTTGTGATGGTGAAGATTTTGCACCATATTAGAAGAAATGCGACAAGGAGACAAGATTTTAAAATAATTCGGTGAAGCTGAACTTTCAAGAGATGATCCTTCCAAGAACTAGAAATGGGAATTGACAGATTTGTAAATCATGTAGTATAATGATATCTAGACAATTTCTTTGAGGTTTTCTATTTTTATTTGGCTTGGTTTGGTTTGGTTTGGTTTGGTTTGGTTTGGTTTGGTTTGGTTT